>PQWD01002878.1:0-10452 GCA_019425675.1 Leucinodes orbonalis
GTTTGGCCATGTTTGATAATAAAGTGAACACAGAATCGGTTAACATTTGAATTTCAGTAAGTTCAAATCACAGATTTCCCAATACAGGAGACGAGTCAAGACGCATGAATATTAGAAGAAATTACCGTTTTATCCCAAAATGCCATCCTGTGCAATTGTAACATGCCATCATCGCAAGGAATCAGTAAATTTACCAAAATATAATAACTTTTCACAGGTAAGAACCGAAAAGAAATTGCGACACTGGGACTGCCTATAAACTTGGCGGCTTGTCCAGTCTAATTGTATATTCGGATGTCTGGTTCAAATATTGTCTCATTTCGCCCACCGACCTACTTTGCCGCCATGGATTTCATACGACTCAATATGTCTATATAAGTGCCTGTACTCATATAATCGTGGACTATTAAGCATCGAATCCCGCGAAAAAGTGACTGCGATTCTTCATAGTTAGATTCGACGACCCATTTGGTGTAGCGGTTGAGACGTCGGCTGCAACACCGAGTCTGGGTGTTTTCTATATCGTCGTATTACTGCCAAAACCGCTTATGTGCAAAAATCTCAGTTTGAGAAAACTTGATTAAAAGGTTTGAGAATATTTTTTTGTATGAAATCGCAGAATTATGTGTACTCATTTATATCATTGAAGCTTCATTTATTGTAGTTTATCATTATTTTATAAAACATACATAATGTTTATAAGTAAATGAAAAGCATATAATTCGAAATATGATGTTGCGTAATTTATGCCACTTAACTGGTTTTTGCAGTAAAACTAAATTCTCGTATATATTCGTAAGTAAAGTATCTACTGCTGTATTTTTACTCCATTTCGATTGATTTTATATGTAACTGGGGCCTCAAAATAATTAAAAAAATATCGTTATTTTTCGAGATTAGATGATCTTTTCAGAAACATAACTGGTTTTACCTGTACGAAATATGAGGAAACCCTCATAAATGTAGCTTAATATTTTTTGGGATTTGTAACAGTTATGGTTTCATAAAATTATGTACACGAGATTGCAATTTGTGAAGTATATTTAAATAAAAACAAATGTTAATTATTAAAAAAACAGTGCGTTTATTACCAAAAAATTTTTGCAATATATAAAACACACCAAAACAAGGTTAAAAGCGATTTAAAATGTTTTTGGATAGGCATTTGTCCTGATTACTCCTCTTCATCACTAGGTTCAGATTCGGATATTGCCACATCTGGAACTCGATCTATAATATTAATTTCTGCTCTCAGAGAGTGAAACCGTCCATGATATTCCTCTGGAGTTATCCTTTTGTCACACAGAGCGATCAAATTCTTCCTTTTTGCTGTAGAAATTGGCATTGGTTTGTCAAAAAGCTTGTCTAAATAAGGGAAACTAAACCCACTCTATGGGGTCGGAGGTGGTTCCACAGAATTAGGATTCGAAATACCTCGTCACTTTATGTTCCTTGTAGTGTATCTACATCTACAGCAACATTGATTTTCAGATCACCATCGCTTTAGAAAAAATAAAAGAAACACCGTGAATTACATCAGGATCTAAATATCTGTCGACTAAAATGCACAGAGAGACTGTCACTGTTTTGAGATTTAATTTAGAATCAATTACTTAGAAGTCCTAAACTCCGGAAACTTACTCTAATTCATAGAAGGAGATAAGATATCCCAAGTAGGTATCGGTTTTCTGGTGCATCAGGTGAGTTTAAGTACGAGGTACTCAACCGGGTTGAGTACCTCGTACTTAAACTCACCGACAGTACTCCTTAAAGGTGATATAGATATATGCTCCGACATCGTCTCGCTCTGACGAAGACGTTGAAGCCATGTATGAGGGTATCTCCAGGGTCATACATGGCACAACCTCGACCTTCTACAATGCCTTTTTCGAGAAATTCAACACTAAAGTGAGAGTAAAATAAGATGACGAATCAAAAATTCGGATGCATTCGGGGCGCAGGAATGACAGTTATAAGAGTCATCTGGCGAAGCTTAAAACCGCAAACCGCCGATACTTGCAAATCACCCGCAGGTCCTAGAAGAGGTTGAGAGTTTATATAAAAGGCTTTATCATCGAACGCATATTAGCCGTCGACCGAGGAAACCGAAAATACATCTTTAATTCTACTTATACGTCACAATACGCAAGATATCCGACGGCGACATTGACTTAAGCGATATTAGTGCAGCACTAGACAACTAAGAGCGTCGGTGGCTCAGTGGTGTGGACTGTCGCCTTCCTACCGGGAGGGCTGGGGTTCAAATCCTGACACGTACCAATGTATTTTTGAATTTTCGAAAATATATGTACGTTATCCGACGCTTTTACGGTGAAGGAAAACATCGTGAGGAAACCTTCATGCACGCCTGCGAAGAGATTCGAAGGTTGTGTGTGAAGTCGTCCAATCCGCACTGGGCCCGCGTGGAAGACTAAGGCCTAATCACCCAATACGGGTAGGCTCGTGCCCCTCAGTGGGGACGTTTATGAGCTGATGATGACTAGACAACTTAGAAATGGAGGGCCCCGTTAGGTCTCGGTAGCACGACAGAGCTTCTAAGAGCCGGTGGGAAACCCGTCCTTAGAGCATTAGTTAAGCTCTTTAAAGCCGTTATTCACCAGGGAACTACGCCGGAGGCGTTGTTCAGATGCGTCGTTGTCTTGTTCTCCAAAAGGGGTGATAAAACTTTCTTGAAGAACTATAGATCAATAACGTTTTCGAAAGTCTATTTTTTTGATTGATTCCAACCTTTGGAGCAGGCTGGGTGTTGAAAAAGGCCACTGCACCGTCAACCCCATCCATACAGAATTTTCGGCAAAAGACCGAAAAGTATAACCAGCGCAGCAGTGTATGGTATTTGTCGACGACGAAAAGCCTTCGTTCCATCGAAACCTGGGCTGCTCTGGAGGCTTTACAGCGTTTGGATCAATTGCGATATATCGAAGTGTTGAAATGCCTCTCCAACTCATAAATGATGACTTTCAGTTCTAAACCAGCAGATATGACCTATCCATTTGCGCTCGAAGTAAGACCGGGTCGATGTCGTCACTGTCGAGGTTGTACTGTAAAAAATCTGGGCCGAACCACACAACTTGGCCGGCATAACTTCGAGAGAGAAGCCAGTAAGAGGATTCAGTTGGGCTTGACAGCAATCGGCAAATTATGTCAGATCTTGACGACGATGATTCGAAAAATTATTATTTTTAAAGACAAAGGTCTTTGAGCTATGCGCTCTACCCGTGATAATATACGCATACTTTTAAAATATAATATTTTTAAATCACAAAAAAACTTCCTGATGGAAGACCTTTTTTGTCTACAAAATGAGATATTCGAATTGTACTTCGCTCACCTTAAAGACTTAAAAAATATTTTTTAAGTCTTGTTTTGCTCTCCTGTTAAATGATGATTTTGACTTGTATCACTTATAACAGAAGGCTTAAAATTAATTATCATTTATCAAAATAACACCCACACATCAAACGCAAATCGAGGCGCGTAAGTCGCGATTGAATGAACTTAGGCACAGAATGTCAGCTCGAGCGCGCACTTAGCTGGTTTTAGCTGTAATAAGTTTCTCTTCAATACAATTTTACAATTTTATTCAGCAAGTCAATAGTTAATATAAACGCAACACTTAAAACAATCTTAAGTCTTTGTACAAGGCAATTTTGTATCAACAATATTCTCACGAGGAGCGAACGTTCACTGACCAATAAGACATTTAACTAGCAAAATAAAATAAAAGGAAACCGGCGATGATTAATAAGAAATGTTTAAAGTATGAAAGGATGTTAAAGTATATTTATTGCCAATTTATTGTCAGTATATGAAGCATTTTTGTAACATTTGCTCCCCGTCGATCCTCCGCCATAGGTCTACACATTTACTTAGATAATTCACCTATACCATTGTTATCTATATTCACTGTTGAATTTAATAATATATATACGACAGGAAACACAAACAAAAACAGAATAAATTTTGAGTATTAAAATTAAAAGTACAAAAATCTCTTAAGTACGTATTTATATAATATTTATATCAAATTGCCACGTTCCGGATTTGAGCTATATATGCATGTGTGAGAAAACCTTGTCTGCTTATAAGTGAATTTATTAACAGCCATTATATGAATACCCATCAAGATAGAATTAATTTACTGTATCTTTTTGATGAAATGCTATAGTCTCACTGTTTATCAGGTAAATGGGCGGACACAGAAAATAATTCCATATTAAATAACGATTGAGTAATATATAACAAATATTTTTATAATAGGCTTCGTCATCACACGCCAAGGAATGTGTGTTGGTCTAAACACGAAAAACACTAGCAAATTACAACATGATTCACTTCGTTTCACGTCTTCGAATTTATCTTGTTAGTTTCTGCAAGACAACGACTTAATTACGACGAGTTAGTTAAATAATTAAAATTATAATTACATATAATACTTTTGATAAAAAAATGGACGTATACACCTAAAATTAATTGTAAAATTGCGCTCATTGCGTAACAGCATCCGTGTATGCTAAGTTAGGCTAATAAATTAATCTATCACTTTGTAAATGCAACATATAAACATACAATGGTGCTAATTCAGCTGTGCCTCGCCTCTGCAAATTGCTTAATAGCTATAGCTCCCTAATTGACATCTTCCAAGACTCAGTTACCGACATTCGTAGGGTTTTAATTAAAAATAACTTGCTATAATTAATTTCTTATTTGTATTTTTAAATAGAACAGAAAAAATAAAATTTTTGCCACTGGCATGGGTGGAAAGAGTAAGTTTTGAATATTATTAATTAAAAACATTTGAGTTCAATTGGTACATACTTCCACTAGTTAAGCTAACACTGTAATTAAAAGTGGTGTCTACTTGTAATTCTTTTATGCATTTAGTAATAAGGTAAAAATTATATGTTATATAAAGGTATAATAACAATATGTATGAAACTAATCGTAAGCAATGCTCATTAGGCATAATTAAATTGTAGATAGTGTTACACAATGTAGTCGCTCTACAACATACAAACACAAGTTTCGGTGCAAAAACCAAAAGTAAGTGAAATGGGCGTGAGATTATTCAATACGATGAAATACAATTTCGTTGAGACGACTTGTTGAGTCATTTCTAAATCAGAACATACGATAGTAAGTATACAAGCGCATATGAAATTTGTTCTTTTGGTATATTTGACTAAACTACTCAAACACAATGCCAATCAAATGTTCATTAAATTTAAATAATGGTTGATTTACAGTTTCCTTCCTCTGACTTAGAGCCTACATCATCCTCGGCTCATTATACGAGTTAAGACTATACCGAGGGGCACGAAATATCCGTATACAGGCCTAGTTGACCACGCGGACCCAGTGGGATTGGCCGATTTCACGCTCAACCATAGAATCTCTTCGCAGTAATGCGCAGTATTCCTCACGATGTGAAGAAATCATCGTGTGTCGGAAAAGGCACATATAATTTGGAAAATTCTTAAAGGCATTGTTAAGTTGCGTGATTTGAACCTGCACCCTCTAGATTGGAAGGCAACAGTTCACACCACTGAGCTGCCGACGCTCAAACAATTACGGATAATCTAATACTAAATCAACTGTCTCTTGTATAAAATTGAACATGGAACCATTTTACTTTAAAATAAATTGTTAAAAGTCAAAGATACCAAAAGAACCAATAAATTACATAACTTTTAAATCTGAACCGATATCTAAATGCAATTTTAGATGAATTTATTATTTTAAAATGATTAACAGTATTGCATGGTTTCAGGGGGTAAATCCCGAGGCACTAGAATAACTGGGAACAAGAAAATTAACCCATGAAATATATTCTTAATGAAGGATGTAAAAATCTTATCCTGTGATCCTATCACGAATTACTTGCCAAGAAATTATTCGAATGAAAGGTATATTAATGGATATGTCCATGCGTAAGCGTAAATACTATCTATAAAGAAATTTAATCGATAATGTCAAACCTGAATTTATAATTAATTATCAATAGTTAAGATACTATCGCTGCTGAATATTGCAAAAAGCAATCGATAGTATCGACAATATCTCTATTTTTTATTACCGGACGGTCAGGACGCTCACCTGATGGTAAGTGATACGCCTGACCATGAGCGGCATTGAAGGAGACCAACAACTAAGACAGTTATTATCCTCCATCAATGCCGCACTGCGTCCGACACCGAGACAACAGATGTTAGGTCTCTTATACCCAGTAATTTTCCCGGATATTCGATTATATCGATGTTTTCTCGGTCATAAATCGTAGTTTGCCAACAAATCCTGTTCCCAGCGATCTAGGCTCGGTTCTACAGGATACGTTACGTCTAGTCGGCTTCCTAGGCCTTCGCTTGCGGACCTCGCTCGCCTTCCCCTTTGGAGTCGCCGCCCTCTGTCGACTTGGGCTTCTCGTCTTCGACGTGTCGCTGGGCGAGTTCTTCTCGGCGTCACTGTTGCAGTGTCGGCGTCGTCCACGATATCATCGTTCAACAGCTCCTGGTCATCATCAGACTTGTTCTGCTGGTCACCTTTGGCCAACTTCTGCAGGTCCTCGCGTGTGACGAGCACCTTCTCGCGACGCGGCGGGTACAATAGATCGATCACGCACACCAACATCAATCCTAGAAGAGCTCCAATGAATATGGTAGCGATCGCGAATATGAGATAGGAGCCCCATGTAGGCAGCCCGTACGTCTCCATCAATGTGTTGTGAACACTCCGTAACGCTGGCTGAGTTTAAAGAACTCCGCGACCAGGTCATCTGAACAGAGTCGGGCGCTTTCCATCCAGGCACGGCTCCGTCTGCTTCCACCGCTGCTGCACCACGAAACCGAGCATCGACTCCGCGTCCCTCGGCCCCTTGTACTGACGGAACTCGCCGTCTTTCACATGGAATTATAGTAGGAAGCGCGGGTAACAACGAACCGTCCGCTCAGGCCCGGCGACTGGGTGACGTCGACGGCCGCGGTGCGGAGCGCTTGTGCTGGCGCGACGCCGACGTGGACAGCTCTCGCCACGCCGGCCCAGCGCATTACACGCTGGACACCATGGCACGCGTAAAATTCCCACCATCCATTCTCCTCAAGAATCTCTTTCCAATTATCTTCATTAATTCACGGTTCGCACTAACTACATTGATGAGAGAACATAAATAACAGAGAAAAAATGGAAATTGTAAATTCTGGAGCCGTGTATATGAGCGCCATGTTTGATTATGATGTAATGTTGCAATAGAAATATAGTTACAGGTAAAACCCATAAAGTTACTATATAATTTATTGACTGTACAATTGGCAAGTCGATTAATGCAAATATGTCTGGAAAAAGGTTTTAAAGATGTTTGACAGTTTTTATCTGGATAGAAAACAAAAAAAATGCAAAAATGCCATAGCATTTTTTTGCATTTACATTGAAAGAAAAACCATCCATTGGTACATATACCAATGGATGGTTTTTCTTGGAGATAAATCATAAATAAAAAATAATCATCGATATTTCCGTTTCGTCTGTATAATTTAACAAAAATTGAGCACTAAGTAATTTTACACAAAAACTATCTTTGTAATGGATGCTACTAGAGAAAAATGGGTTTTACTAGTTTCTACAGCATAAAAAACTAATTCTGAAACTGAAATAAAAGCAATTTCAACAAAAAATCACATTAGCGGTTTTGGAAGTAATACGACGATATAATATGTATGTATTTTAAAAAAAAATATTATGTTTATCCGTTATTTACTACATATGATACAGGCTTCACGCTTAACTTGGGGCTAGATGGCGCTGTTTGAATGTCAGTGGATATTTATTATTTATTTATTAAGCTAGCATTCGGCTTAGATCATTGCGCAACCCGAGGGTGGTGATATCGAAACCCGCGGGGAAAAGTGACAGTGCGATTCTTCCTAGTTAAGTTAGGACATTGCAGACTGTACCTGATTGTCCGAAAAGAAAGATGATTCCGTGCTTTGGTGGGCACGTAAAGCCCCGACGGTTTTACGTGCCCACCAAAGCACGGAATCCCGGCTCCAATGTTAAGATGGTTAACACCACAGATTTCCCAATACAGGAGATGGGGCAAGCCGCGTTTTTAAGTGCGACAAATGTAAGCTCAACGAGCATACACTGGCTGCCAGTTTACGCTCTGTGAGACGAGTCAAGACGCACGAATATTAGAAGAAATTTCCGTTTTTTTCCCAAAATGCCATCCTGTGCAATTGTAACATGCCATCATCGCAATGAATCAGTAAATTTACTAAGAAATATAATAACTTTTCACAGGTAAGAACCGAAAAGAAATTGCGACACTGGGACTGCCTATAAACTTGGCGGCTTGTCCAGTCTAATTGTATATTCGGATGTCTGTGGTTAACACTCACCAATCCGCAATGGACGTGGTGGGTTCAGACTTACGGCCCAATCTCCTTATAGATATGCTATGTGGAAAGCCCTGTGCTTTGCAGTGGGCTGTTATCTATTATATATTTTTTAGGTTTTAGTAAAACACAAAAAAACACTGTGCAACAAATATTATTTCCTTATATAGTTAAAAGAAAGAAAAAAATATATTGGTGCAGAAATCTATTTATTTATTTTTTTCAGTGCTCTATTCATTTATTTTTGAAATTAATATGCCGCTTATAAACTTAAATGCGTTTATATGAACAAGGCAGTTTGTTGAGCTTACATACAGCAAATACAATGTTGGCATTTGTAAAATATGCGAATAGTGAAATTTCTATATAAAATTATGAGTTTGTACTGCATTTCTCTGTTTTCAAATGAAATAATAACATTTGATTTGAGATTACTATTAGTAGTACACACATATTTATTCATTATCTCAATCACCAAACTACCTAATGCAAAAGCGTTTCTTGGTTAGCCACTTTTAAAATAGAAGTCGATCGATAAGTAGTTATCTCTTTATATTATTTTAATATAAATTTATTACAATCAAGCATATATACCAGTCTCATTAACACATAATATCAAACTTAACACACGCATAATTGCGTATTCATCTTAATATAAAATTAACAGAGAACCTTTCACACTGCATTGTGAATAAAGTTTAACGGATAGTAGTTGGTGAAATTAAACAATGACAAAAGCATTTGTTTGCAGATTTATTGTCTAAAGGCAACAGCTGCTTCAATAACGAGTCCCGTCGATATTAACGATATTTTAGTATGGACATGCCAGTATTTCATAACTTCGAAAAAAATACAACATACTAAACTGAGCAAAGTTTATAAAAGATCACCATCATCAGCTCATCAAACCTAGAGGCACGAGGATGAGTAGGAGGAAAGGATGTGAAGGCTTTAGTAGTCTACGCGGATTGGCTGACTTCACGCACAAACTTTAAATTTGGTCACAGGCATGTTTTCCTTCACTGCAAGAGCGTCGGATAAACGTACATAAAATTTCGAAAAGACATTGGTACCTGGCGAGATTTGAACCTGCACCTTTCAGATCGGGAGGAAGTTCACACCAATGAGCCACTGATGCTCCCTATTTATAAACGATACTATACATTATTAGCATTACATTATTAGTACACATAGTTACTAATCGTTCCAGGATGTACGTGGTCGTGACATCCTGCGTACCCGGACAGGCCGCTATGGTGTATCTCTAATGCGCACCGCAAAGGAATGGAACTCTTTGCCTGACCGGTTTTAAGGCCGTCATGCCGTCTAGTAACAGCCTATTCAGTCTTATAGGCTGTTACTAGACGGCATGATCCATCCTCGGCCGCATAATCACTTACCAAGCTCGTTCTATTGCCCGTTGAGTGACTAACTTGTGAACTAATCCGGTAGTCAGTGTTCATGTCTCACTTCTGTATGCTACTACGGATAGGACGTATTGTTCAAAGACTTTCGCCTTCATGCATTGCGAATCGTTGACTTTAGGACTTGATGTAGCCTGCCGTATGCCCGCGCCCTGTCTGTAGTAGGAAGTTATATTTATACATTAATGTACACAGTATGTACATGTATGTATACAGTAATGTACATAACGAACAGTCGTGTCTTCGCTACGCCGTCTCTGCATTCCAAATCACCGGTCGGCCGTGTTCACTGACCCAGGATGTTTGGTTAAAGAATTAGACCGACTCTGTCGCCTCCGCTGATTAACTCTCTCACGAATCGTAGCTCTTTGGCGTTTTCTTGTGCGCACAATTTCCAACCTTAGCTACACAACGTTAAGGGTGGTTTTAAAATGAATAAATTATACTTTGTTTATTATGTAAGAAAATAAATAGTATATATTTAATGTTGTTGGAATACCTGAATCGAGTTTTGTTTGTCAATCATGTGATTTGGTTGTAGGATATATGCAAGATTTGGTAAATACTGCATACCTTATACAATAGATATATAAGAATATTATAATACAATTATAAGATCC
>PQWD01002879.1:0-12293 GCA_019425675.1 Leucinodes orbonalis
CCACGCCACTCACGAGCATGATGATATATCAAGCTAGCTCCATCAACTGGCTAATTTTACAGATGTTTTAGTGTAATTGGGTGTAATGGTTGAAACGTCGGCACTACACCAACGGTCCGGGTTCGATCCCCGGCAGTACCCTATCAAATATCGTGTTGCACCTAACATGTCTGTTTGTTATTGGTCTAGCGCGCTCGACTTGGCGGGGCACTACCCAACGTGCCTCGCGATTGACTCGGATGAGAGCGGGCCCACCATGTGAATAATATTGTTTTAAAGGCCGGTATGTCAATCTCTTTGTAGTTTGGCTGGGCTCTTGTTATCTAAGCAGGATCACCAGTACTCCAGATCTTCGATTCGAAGTTTTCATAGTTTCCCTTTATGTAGCCATTAAACCCTAAACACCCCTGTACCGAATTTCAGCTTTCTGATAATGCGGAAGTTACTAGTTCTATTTGCATGATCATGAGTGAGTGAGTGTCGTCGAAAATGCGGAAACTTTGCTTTCGGGCTTAACGTCGAATAAAATGACCTTACAGACTTGAAATTTTGATTTAGTAATTGTTATATCTACTATATGACGAAAAATTTCAGCGCATCTGGGTATTATCCAAAGTTTCACCAAATCGGGGCCTGAAAAGCGGCGAAAGTGGATCCGTAAAGGATGGTACGGCAGTGTTTGCTTCGCGGCTCGACTTAGCGGGCACGCCGTGCCCCCAGATTTTGAGTCCCTCCGGCTATTCGACAGGCACGTTAAGCCGTGATTTTTCTGAATACTATTAGAGGATATGGTCACAACCCACCAATCCACACTGTTCAAATGTGAGTTAACGTGGGGGTCACGAATGAAAACTCCCTATAGCTATTATGAGTAGGAAGGCCTGTCCCTGCAATGGGACGTTTTGGACTGATGATTTTAATAATGTAGACGCTTCATCACGTTGGAAAGCGTGTACCGAGTGACAATATTTCAGTTGTGTCATTATGCATTGTGCATGATGCTATACAAATAGTGTGAGTGTCCCGGCCATCAATATTCAGTGAGATCTTGTTATCTTGTGTTTTATTTTTACAAGTCTCCTTATTGATGATATTCCACGAAACTTTACTTTTATTAGTAGCATTGATTATTTTATTTTTAAAATAATTAGCTTTAGCTACTGCGCAAACTTTTTTGAATAATTTTGAATAATTTCTAACATACTCTATGATAACAGGGTCATTAGTATTAGCCTTAACATCATACAATTCAAATAACTTTTTTCTACTTGTATAAATACCAGTAGTGGCCCAGTCGCTAAATTTAGATTTTAAAGTATTTAATCTGACATGTTTTTTTGGAAATGTACCATTAAATTCCTTTTCAATTACACTAAATAATTTATTATAATGTTCATCGACATTTTCATTACTATAAGTTAATAAAGGCAACTTGCTAGATATATTTTCCTTAAATTTTTCTATGCATATGTTGTAATTGGCCGACAAACAAAATTACATGAAGCTGGGGCAAGACGGTGCTCAAACGATGCCATCTGTCCGCTATGATCAGAATTAATGAAATTTATTATACTCTTGTCATTTATATCAAAATTACAAAAAATGTTGTCTAAACAAGTGGCCGAGATTGAAGTAATTCTTGTAGGTTCATTAAAAAGATTAATTAAATTAAATGATTTAAAAAGATTTAGAAACCTAACAGTATTTGGTGAATTTTCTAAAATGTTAATGTTAAAATCACCACAAACAATAACTTTTTTACTAGATGAACTTATTTTTCTTAATACTTCTTCCATAGTAGTCTCAAATACATTAAAATTCCCTGATGGAGGCCTGTACACACAAACGATTACATGTTGCTCCAGCTCTGCACACGCTAGTTCAATAGTTCGTTCCACAGAAAGCGACACCACATCTTTACGCTCTTTAAATTTTATTTTATTATTAAATAATATTAGTGACCCGCCTCTAATAGCCGATTTCCTAGTAAACGAACTGACCATATAGTTACCAATACTAATAATTAGTTCATGCGGCTTTAACCAGTGCTCGGTAATACATAGTATGTCAACATTCATTTTATTTAAAAATAATTCTAATTCTAATTCCTTTCCAGAAAACCCCTGAATATTCTGATGAATAATTTTAAGGCAGTTGGGATTTTCCTTTGTCACTGGTTTGCCAGAGAAGTCCTCTATTGTCTTATTATATAATTTAAATTACTTGGAACATCTTCCAAAGTCATATAACTATACATAGGTAATATATAACTATACATAGGCTTCCCCCCACACCTTTAAAGGTTTTGGGGTCTATTTAAAAAAAACAAATATATATACATATATACATCACTAATTACATATTTATTTATATATTATATCAGTATAAAGGTTATTAGGTAAAATTTCTGAATAAATATATGTATGTTTTTATATATAATATATGTGTATATATATATATTAATATATATATATATATATATATATTATATATATATATATATATAATATATATATTATATATATATTCTAGGTTACCTTCTATCAACATACCAAGTTTCAATAAAATCTCCCTTAAAAACTGCGGAAAATTGTATATGATACTTCTTCCCCTATTTGAAGGTTTTGGGGGTGGATTTTTGAAAAAAAAAAAAAATGTTTTATATATATATTTTAGGTTTCCCTCTATCAACATACCAAGTTTCAATAAAATCTACCTTAAAACTGTGAAAAATCGGATATGATACTTCCTCCCCTATTTGAAGGGTTTGGGGGTGGATTTTTGAAAAAAAAAAAAAAATGCCATATTGTTTCGTTTCTGATAAACAGTCCGCATACCAAATTTTAGCATCGTACTACACAAATTGCGGAATGTTTCCCCCATTTTAGGGAAGTGGGGGGTGAAAACGGGATAAAAACTAGCCTAAAACCTATTCTAGGTTACCTTCTATCAACATACCAAGTTTGAATAAAATCTACCTTAAAACTGCGAAAAATCGAATATAAAGTAAAGTAAAATTTTATTCAGAACACAATTACAACATTCATTGTTAAACAAAGCTAAAAACAACATTTTTTAATTTATGCAATTGCACTGAATGGAAGTCTACTCAGCGTAGTCAGAACAACCACAGGATGTCCTGACGCTGGTCTTCCGTAGACACCGTTGATGAGGTAAGAGGAGCCACTACGCCGCGGTCACTAACACAATAGTCTACAGCTATTTAAAAAAAAGATACAGATACATAAAAAATAATTTATATACGAACATAAATAATCATATGGATAGATTATAAAATATAAAATAACTTGAAACAAATACAAAATAATATTTAAATTATTAACCCATTCCCGCCTAATTTTTTGAGTTAGTTTCTTTTTGCAATTTAAGTAAATGAAGTTTGTATTTAGTTTTAAAAGATCCGGAAACTGGGCATGCTCGAATTGGTGGGGGGAATGTTGTTCCAGCATTTCGTGGCAGCGTACCGAAAACTACCACGAAATACTGCTGTTCTATGTTTTGAACAGATAACACGGGAAGCAGTTCTGACGTGAAGAGAAGAAAAAGATAACTTGTCATAAAGATACTTAGGTGACCTTTTACAGATAATTCTAGTTTTCATATTCATAAGGTTGCTTTGGTTAATGTATGAAGAAACATGGGCCCTAGGAGGAATTCGGAAACAAAATTGTGCACAGGCATTTTGAATACGCTGTATGAGTTTTTTTTTGTGTAACCATACATACACTCACCAGTCACAGTATCGGCATAGTTAAGCTTTGATAAAATTAAGGTTTCACAAAGCCTAATACGGAGTCACTTCCTCTCCTATTTGAAGGGTTTAGGGGTGGATTTTTGAAAAAAAAAAAAATGTATACTAATAGTAGCATAATATCAGTAATTTAAATAAACACTTGTACTTAGAATGCAACTGAACGCAACCTCCCCGTAAACTGCTCTGCGCTCTATTCACAACTTGCGCGACACCACCCCCTATAAAACCCCCTGTAATCGTTTTTTTCTTATCAGTCGCTCATTACACGTTGACCTGAACACATTTCTGCAAATTAAAGCCGTCATTTGAAGAAAATTATGGATACAACACCTGAAGAAGCTGCTCAAGTCGTTGCCCTGTTGCAAGAAGGGTTGAACCAGCGAGAAGTCGCTCGTCGTTTGAATATGAGTCAGTCCGCTGTCTCGAGAGTATACAGAAGGTTTCAAGAGACTGGTGCCTTCACTCGGAGGCTTAATACCAGCCGACGCCGGTGCACCTCGGAGCGTGACGACCGGTTTTTGGTCTCGACCTCTCTCCGAAATCGACACCTTACCGGCGTAGATGTGCAGCAGGAGCTACGTCAAGTTCGCGGGTGACTGTCAGTCAGTGGACATTAGAAGAAGGTTGAAAGAAGCTAACCTTACTCCGAAAAGACCCGCTACAGGCCCGAAGTTGACCACAGCTCATCGTCAAGCACGCCTTCACTTTGCTCGAGAACATTGGATTGGAGCATAGAGCAATGGCAGTCAGTCCTGTTCACAGATGAGACGAGGATGTGTCTCCATGGCAGCGACAGGAGAGGTCGGGTATACCGTCGTCCCGGTGAACGGTTTTCACAGTGCTGCTTTGTGGAAACCGTTGCATATGGTGGCGGATCTTGCATGATGTGGGCTGGAATTTCCTTAGAAGGCAAAATGGACCTTGTTTTCGTTCCTGTGGGAGGCCGGGGAGGAGGTCTGACCAGTGATCGTTACATTGAAAATGTTCTACTGGATCAAGTTGTCCCTTATCAAGGCTTTATTGGGGAAAATTTCATCTTGATGCATGACAATGCCCGATGTCACACTGCTCGGCCACACGTGATTTCCTCAGCCCGATTTAAATCCCATTGAGCACATATGGGACGAGCTCAAAAGGAAAGTTAGAGGAGGAATCCAGCTCCGACAAACATCAATGAGCTCAAGACTGCGTTGGTAGAAGAGTGGGGTCGAATACCACAATCATCCATTAAAAAGTTGATAAGGTCGATGAAGAATCGCATGAGAGCAGTGATCAGAGCTAGAGGAGGGAATACCAAATATTGACACGAATAATTTTTTTATCTTACGCACATTTTGTTTCATTTAAACACAATAACCCCATACTGTGAAATTGTATGAATTTTCAACATTTTTTACATCATCATTAGCATTAATCTTTTTTACTAAACTACTGAATCGATTTTCATGCAACTTACACCATTTTAAAGCTCAATTACTAGGCTTTAATTATGTAAAACATTATATAGAGGTATAATAAGGCATTTTTTAGTTATATCACTTGTTATGCGTACTTGAGGCTTGAGTCGATTTACTTGCACGCGAGTTTAGATATACACTTTATTAGCCTCCCGAAATAATAAAACTTATTAAAAAAATGTGATACAGTGCCAACTCTTTATCTTGATTGAAGTGATTAACCGACTTTAAAAAATGAGGTTCTCAGTTTGACCTGATAGTATGTATGTTTGTCCGCGATTATCTCGCGTTTGGCTGAAGCAATTTCGATGCGATTTTCGGTAAAGTATTTGTTACATTCAGGAGAAGGTTTTAGTGTTTTAATTTTATTATTATTAATTAATATATTAACTCTGTGCTAACGCTAACTTTGACCCGGTAATCCGTTCATATAGGTGTGTTAAAACTGCGATATCTCCTAAGATATTAATTTCATTCGATTAATGTACAGGGTAATTTTGTTTTCCATGAAATACTTGTAATGAATATCGTATTTATTTGGCTAAAGAATTAATATGATGTTTATGAAAACACCTTCGCAAACAATGCATTATTTTAGAACAAATTTTATTTTTTTGGTTAGCAATAAGAAGGTTATAGTGGGCTATCTTTGAAAGATAGACACATGCTGTCGCAGACTTTTTTTTAGGACTTTTAAAGTGGAACAATACTGTCATACATGACTTTTACGATACTTTAACTGTTTACGCAGCGCACGCAGCCGTAGCTCTCAGTAGGAAAACCCTGCGGTTTTATAAAACATTCATCCTTATTGCTCTTACTGCACTCCGAGTAATTATATATAGCCTATAGCCATTACCATCTTTATCATAAGGGTACACGCGGCCTGTATAAGTTACTAAAAAAAAAATAAGTTTACTAGGTGGTAGACTCGATACTGAGTCGTTTAGTTAGGTACCGCCGCAGTGCCAGATATCGTCCCGTGAAACAGAAGTATTACGCACTTTTGTGTTTCGGGATAAGGGCACTGTAGCTAGTAAAATTACCGGGTTTAAGAGACCTTACATCTGTTGTCTCTGGTGTTAGGCGCAGTGCAGCACTGACGGAGAATAATAACTATTTATCAGTTGTTTGTTCCTTAAATGCCGCTCTGCCATGGTCAGGCGTCTCACTAATCATCAGGAGAGCGTCTGGAACGTTTTAAAAATATATGAATAATTGTTTCGGAGAGCTCAAATCAGATCAAAACATCGTAAAAACACTCATGCTATTAGGCATGAGTGTTATTACGATGTTTTGATAAGCGAACTTCTTTGTGTTCAACTGTTTCTGAAGCACGAGCAGCACGCTGACGATAGTTTCGTTCTCCCTTGCGCGACTATTCCTTAATGCACCCTTCAATTTTTACCTAGGTCCGTGGCAAACCAAATAGTAACTAATATGTCAAAGCCATGATTGCAAAACTTATCAAACGAAAAATAAATTTACCGGGAAACAAAGATTATCCCTTAAAACTATCACTAATTCACTTTATAAACTAAGGTAACGAAATTATAACTAAAGTTAATTACAAACCTATCACTAACAAGTATAAAATAAAAAAAATAAAACATAAATTATTGATCCACAACAAATACTTAAAACCTATATTATTATTTTTTAATTAAAAAGGAACCGCCTTCAAAAAATGAACTGAAAAGAATAAAATAATTTCTATTATATACGTCACCTCTATTTTAATTTTGAATAAGAAAAACCATGTATTAACGGTAGTGATATAAAATAATCATTAACTTGTTAATATGAACGTAATACTTATATATTATTTGAAGTCGGTGCCATTTAACTTGAAATCTTTGTTTGTTCGGGTGGAATCTTACAACTCAATTTTATGGCATTTGCTCTCAACCGATTGAGCTGAAATTTGATATATTCTTTGGTCTTCTGTATCAGCTGATACAGAACATTCATACTGTTTGGCAGCTGCCAAACAGTATGGATGGGGTCCACGGTGCTGTAGCCTTTTTGAAACCCACTACAACTCTAGAAAACAACTTATAGACGTGGCTCACAAGCGCTATCGGTCTATAATTCTTCAAGAGAGTTTTGTCACCCTTCTTGAAGAACAAGAAATGAAATGAAATCATTTATTTGTTAGACATAGGTGGTCAAATAGATAAACAGATGTTTGGTCATAGTTTTAGCATGTCTATGTCTTGCCTTAGATTAAGACTACAACGCTTCTGGAGAGGCGCTACCAGAGGCGTGGTCTGGTGTATTTAGTTCCTTGGTGGATGACGGCAGCTCGACTAATGCCCTTAGGACGGGCTGTCCACCGGCTTTGAGGAGCTCTGTCGTAATACCATCATCCCCTGGGGCCCTCCCAATCCCTAAGATGCTCCAGGGCTACACTGATCTCGCTAACGTCAACATCCGGGATATCCTGCGTATATAATGGCGCCTTAGTGGGGCACGTGGAACTTCGGTGTCCTCGGTCTGTGGCTGATGAGCGCTCGATGAATATAGTCGTCATAGAATTTCTCCACTTCTTCCAGGATCTGTGGGCGAGACGCGAGTAATTGCCCATCTGCTGTCTTAAGCTTAACCAGATGGTTCTTCCCAAGTGTTTTTGGAAAACTTTGTGCCCCCCCGTTATGTTCAATAAGGTCCTTAATAAACCTTGTATTGAAACAGCGGAGGTCCCTGCGAACGAGTTTTCGTATCCGCTTGGAGAGAGCCATCTCTCGACTCAGCCTCATCAAATCCAGGGTATCGGGAGAAAGTTTGGACGACTTCGTTCGTTTCCTCGGCCGAAAATGCCTGCGACCCATTGTTTGCATTTTATTGAGTGAGACCGTTCAGTCTGAAAACAAATATTCAAAGTGCCTCGGATAAGTCGGTGATCACTACCGGTTTTAAACCTGTTGATCACTGAGACATCTTTAAATATATGTCGCTTATCCGCCATAATAAAATCTATCTCGTTCCTTGTCACAGTGTTCGGGCTCTGCCAGGTCCATCTTAGTTATCAACAAATATGTATCAACATACAACTAGATTATCTAGCCGAAAAATGGTGGCTACAATATCATCATTATCAGCTCATTATTAATCCCCACTGAGTGGCACGAGTCTACCCGTATGCGGGTGTAAAAGCCTAAGTCGTCCACGCGGGCGCAGTATGGATTGGCTGACTTCACGCACAACCGTATGTCGCTTCGCAGATTTCCTCACGATGTTTTTCTTCGCCGTTAGCTCGTCGGATAACAAATAATTAAGTACACATAATTTCGAAAATTTGTAGAGACATTGATCGTGCCGGGATTAGAAACCTGCACCCTCCATGTCGGAAGGCAACAGTTCACCAACGCTCTTAAATTTGATTGTATGAGTAAAAAAAATAAATTAAAATTTAAAAAACCCCCGACTCAAGAACTTAAGTAATTTCCCTTTAAAAAGTAAAAAATAATAAAAGAAACTTAATGTTAAAGTACCTAAGAATCTATTAATAATTCTAAAAAAAAACCTCGCGTTGGGGGACCGCTCCTAATTATTTCTTTCTTATCTACGATATTTTTCATAAGATGGTTACCTCTTTAGGCTTTTACCCAAGACTCTCTGGTACTTAATTAGACTATTTGAATTGGTAGTTTAAGAGCGGTCCCCCAACGCGAGATTTTATTTTAGAATTATTAATAGATTCTTAGGTACTTTAACATTAAGTTTCTTTTATTGTTTTTTACTTTTTAAAGGGATATTACTTAAGTTCTTGAGTCGGGGGTTTTTTAAATTTTTAATTTAATTTTTATTTCATACTTTTTATAGGTTGGTTAGGTTAAGTTAGATTTTAGTATATAGACAGACACGTCAAACTTATAACACCCCTGTTTTTACTTACTTACTATTGTAATGTACGAATCATTTCCTTTCATTTGATACCCCACTCGGGCATATTTGTAAACAATCGGTTTTTCATTCCCACTTTCATCCCCTATATCTTATAAACGGCTGAACCGATTTTAATTAAACTTAGCTATTGTAATGTACGAATCATTTCCTTTCATTTGATACCCCATTCGGGCATATTTGCAAACAATCGGCTTTTCATTCCCACTTTCATCCCCTATATCTTATAAACGGCTTAACCGATTTTAATAAAATATAGCTAAACTAAACGCTCGATTAAATGACCTTTCAAATAAAAAAAACTAAATCAAAATCGGTCCACTCGTTCGGGAGTTATGGTGCCACAGACAGACACACAAACACGTCAAACTTATAACACCCCTCTTTTTGCGTCGGGGGTTAAAAAAAACTACTGTACTTCTATTGCTAATGACTGTACTTGATTTAGTTGACGAATGGCATATTTGGCAAATATTTTAATTTGTCAAATAGAGGACTTGACAAATTATCAATGTGACCTATGTCAGACTGGCCCATTGTCGCGCTACTCGCTTCGCGTATGTGGACTATAAGAAAGCCTTCGATTCGACCGAGACTTGGGTTGTGCTTCGTGCTCTCCAGCGGTGCCATATTGACTATCGCTATATCGATGTGGGAGCGTCGGTGGCTCAGTGGTGTGGACTGTCACCTTCCTGCCGGGAGGGCTGAGGTTCAAATCCCGACACGTACCAATGTATTTTCGAATTTTCGAAAATATATGTACGATATCCGACGCTCTTACGGTGAAGGAAAACATCGTGAGGAAACCTTCATGCACGCCTGCGAAGAGATTCAAAGGTTGTGTGTGAAGTCGTCCAATCCGCACTGGGCCCGCGTGGACGACTAAGGCCTAATCACCCCATACGGGTAGGCTCGTGCCCCTCTGTGAGGACGTTTAATGAACTGATGATGATGATATCGAAGTGCTGAGATGTCTGTACGAGAGCGCTACTATGTCAGCCCGAGTATATGAAGAGCTTACACAACCTATCCAATTGCACCGAGGAGTGATACAGGGAGACGTTACATCTCCGAAACTGTTCACAGCTGCATTAACTGTTGCAGCTAGTTAGCTGCTGCAACAGTAACTATATGTTAGGAAATTAGTAGACTAATTGAATGTGGCTTTTTTTTTTTATGTTATAAGTGTACAGGACGGTCTGGACCTGTGATACGCCAGACCATGACAGAGCGGCATTAAAGGAGAACAACAACTGATAGACAGTTACTTATTATTCTCCATCAACGCCGCACTGCGCCCGTCACCCGAGACAACAGATGTTAGGTCTCTTATACCCGGTAATTTCACTAGCTACAGTGCCCTCATCCCGAAACACAAAAGTGCATAACATTCCTGTTTCACGGGATGATATCTGGCACTGCGGTGGTACCTACCTAGACGACTCAGTATCGAGTCTACCACCTAGTAAAAGTCAATAGCGTGATGGGTCTATAATTATTCAACGAGGTTTTATCGCCTTTTATGAAGACATGCACCACCATGCCATTGCTCCACGCCTCTGGCGTCGCACCATCACGGATTACGTTTTTGAAGAGCCAAAGAGCTTTTGAAGGGTCTTAAGCACTGGCGTGCCACCTGCTTTAAAAAGCTCTGCGGTAATTCCATCTTCTCCGGCAGCCTTATTACGCTTAATCTGTTTCAGAGCCATTCTAATCTCGCTCAAGGTGACTTTCGGGATATCCTCAGATAGATGTCGGGTTAACTTAGCTCTCGGGTCTTCGACTAAGTTTGAAGCGGGAATCTGTATAGTAGTATATGAAAACACCCTAAAACTTCTCAATCCCCTTCAAAATCTCTGGTTTCTTGTAAACCTAAGCCAAAATGTACATTTGATTTTTAAAATTTGGTTTGTCTCCCTGGGGCTCTGTGTTACGGGGCCTTGTTGGCCTTACACTGTAACATCAGACCCAATTAACATTTTGTTTTTGTACTTTTTCAAGATATTAAAAGAAAATGGTACGAAATCGTAAGAAGAAGTCGATAAATATGTTATCGCCCATTTGGTGTCGCGGTTGAGAGGTCGACTGCAACACCAAGGGTTCCGGGTTCGATCCTGGGCAGTACAAACATTTGTGTGCTGAACATGTCGGTTTGTAATGGTATGGGTGTTTTCTATGTATAATATGTATGTATTTACAAAAAAATATATAAGTATTTATCCGTTGTTTAATACCCATAATACAGGCTACACGCTTAGATGCTGTGTAAATGTCAGTGGATATTTATTTATTTATTTAATGGTCTTGACAGAGAAAAGATATATGCTGATTTTGATGGTTGAAAGTGGTGTTGTCTTCCAAAAGCAGCAAATTAAAAGCACGTTAATTTTATGACATTACAAAGATATGTCAGAAGAAGATTTCAAGCATGACGCCGGAAACATGCGACTTATGCCCATACAGTGGTATTTAGTGTCGATCGAAAAGGCGTTGCAGGAGTAATCAGTAAACTGCCCTAAGATGTTATAGATAGGGATGAACAGATTAAATACAAGTACATATTCGATACTTTTATCCGAGAATAAGTATTTTTGGTATCGAAATTTTTAATCAAGTATCGAGTAAGTATCGGTTAAAAATATCGGTTGCTCATATCATGTGAGTACTTATACTGTAGTTTCAAAACCTTCATTTCTAGTTCTTTCCCAGATGTGTTTCCTTCCAAGTTCGTGTGGTAAGGTCATACAAAAATAAAAATAGTGATAATTTCAACCTATGCGTCTGAAAATGAATCAAGGAATGAAGATTTTGATTTCGGTCACAACACAACAACTCATATTTGGCAAGAAAGTGAAAGCGCTCATAGAAAGCCGATTAAATTTATTTGGCTAATCCGGCCTGCACTAAATTTTTTAGCGATTGAAGGAATGGGATTTGAAGCTTGAGTCCCCACCGGTATTTCTACACTCATTTTTAAGCTAGGTACCTACCTCTTGGAACTTGTGAGAGTTTTTTTTCAAAGCTGGCGTAAACAATAATTGCCTCAAGAAGTCTAACAGGCAAACATTACAGCTTGAACGTCAAGCAGTAATCCTCACCAACCTATAGCTATATCTCCGAAACGAAAATGGTACTATTTTTTTGACTTCCGGCAC
>PQWD01002881.1:0-194833 GCA_019425675.1 Leucinodes orbonalis
TATAATTAATTCGTGAGCATGGCGTGAGCAATTCTATACAATTGTATTCGTAGAAAGAAGACATAAAATGTTATTTGTGTACGTCGCATGATCTTATATAATTGTATGTTTCACCGAAGCAAATAAAATTTCAATACAAATCAAAACCTTTTTCACTTTGAACATTTTTTTTTTTGTTTTTGTATATTTTTTATTCCATTTATTCTTACTTTTATAATTTTACTATTCCTGTCTTTTTTCCCAAATATAGTTTAGATGAGATAACGGTCTTATTAAGTGTTGGTGGCTCATTGGTGTGGACAGATCTGTAGGGGCTAGGTATAGGTAGGGCTAATGTTCCGTCACGTACAATGTGTTTCAAATTTTCGAAAAATATATGTACGTTATCCAACGCTCTTACGGTGAAGGAAACATCGAGAAAACCTTCATGCACGCCTGCGAAGAGATTCGAAGGTTGTGTGTGAAGTCGTCCAATCCGCACTGGGCCTGCATGGACGACTAAGGCTAATCACCTTAACGGTGCCTACCCGTATAGGGTGATTAGGCCTTACGAGCCTTCGTGCCCTCGGTGGGACGTTTAATGAGCTGATGATGAAGAGCTACGGATAACGTACTATTAATTTCGAAAATTCAAAAACACATTGGTACGTGGCGGGATGAACCACAGTCTCCGGTAGGAGGGCAACAGTCACACCATTGGCGCCACCGACGCTTTCAAATTCTGTCATTTCTTATAAATTTCCCTAATTTAAAACTTTTCCTTATTCCTACAAAAGTCAAATAATTAACAAAGCCGAATCTCATTATGATAAAACTCTTATTTCTGTATACTTACTTTCAGGCTTGTTTTTTAATGTAAACTTGAATATAGTTTTTTTTCTGTTTCTTATTATCCGTAATAGGTTCTAATCCAAAAGCAAAATGTAAAACAAATGCTCATCACACAATAAAATGAAATTATCTTAACATTTGCTTTAGTACTTGTTACTATCTATAACTTGGAATTACAAAAAGATGTTGCTCCATTCCTAATTATTACGTTATTCCTATCAATTCGAAAGCAAAATACGAAACATAGACGATTCTCATTATGAAAGAATACTTACTATTATACTACACTCGCGTGCAAGTAAATCGACTCAAGCCTCAAGTACGCATAACAAGTGATATAACTAAAAAATGCCTTATTATACCTCTATATAATGTTTTACATAATTAAAGCCTAGTAATTGAGCTTTAAAATGGTGTAAGTTGCATGAAAATCGATTCAGTAGTTTAGTAAAAAAGGTTAATGCTAATGATAATGTAAAAAATGTTGAAAATTCATACAATTTCACAGTATGGGGTTATTGTGTTTAAATGAAACAAAATGTGCGTAAGATAAAAAAATATTCGTGTCAATATTTGGTATTCCCTCCTCTAGCTCTGATCACTGCTCTCATGCGATTCTTCATCGACCTTATCAACTTTTTAATGGATGATTGTGGTATTCGACCCCACTCTTCTACCAACGCAGTCTTGAGCTCATTGATGTTTGTCGGAGCTGGATTCCTCGCTCTAACTTTCCTTTTGAGCTCGTCCCATATGTGCTCAATGGGATTTAAATCGGGGCTGAGCGCTGGCCAATGCATAGTGTGAATTCCAACTTCGTTCAGGAAATCACGTGTGGCCCGAGCAGTGTGACATCGGGCATTGTCATGCATCAAGATGAAATTTTCCCCAATAAAGCCTTGATAAGGGACAACTTGATCCAGTAGAACATTTTCAATGTAACGATCACTGGTCAGACCTCTCCCCGGCCTCCCCCAGGAACGAAAACAAGGTCCGTTTTGCCTTCTAAGGAAATTCCAGCCCACATCATGCAAGATCCGCCACCATATGCAACGGTTTCCACAAAGCAGCACTGTGAAAACCGTTCACCGGGACGACGGTATACCCGACCTCTCCTGTCGCTGCCATGGAGACACATCCTCGTCTCATCTGTGAACAGGACTGACTGCCATTGCTCTATGCTCCAATCCAAATGTTCTCGAGCAAAGTGAAGGCGTGCTTGACGATGAGCTGTGGTCAACTTCGGGCCTGTAGCGGGTCTTTTCGGAGTAAGGTTAGCTTCTTTCAACCTTCTTCTAACTGTCCACTGACTGACAGTCACCCCGCGAACTTGACGTAGCTCCTGCTGCACATCTACGCCGGTAAGGTGTCGATTTCGGAGAGAGGTCGAGACCAAAAACCGGTCGTCACGCTCCGAGGTGCACCGGCGTCGGCTGGTATTAGGCCTCCGAGTGAAGGCACCAGTCTCTTGAAACCTTCTGTATACTCTCGAGACAGCGGACTGACTCATATTCAAACGACGAGCGACTTCTCGCTGGTTCAACCCTTCTTGCAACAGGGCAACGACTTGAGCGGCTTCTTCAGGTGTTGTATCCATAATTTTCTTCAAATGACGGCTTTAATTTGCAGAGATGTGTTCAGGTCAACGTCTAATGAGCGACTGATAAGAAAAAAACGATTACAGGGGGTTTTATAGGGGGTTGTGTCGCGCAAGTTGTGAATAGAGCGCAGAGCAGTTTACGGGAGGTTGCGTTCAGTTGCATTCTAAGTACAAGTGTTTATTTAAATTACTGATATTATGCTACCATTTGAAAGCCTAATTACTAGGCTTTAATTATGTAAAACATTATATAGAGGTAAAATAAGTCATTTTTTAGTTATATCACTTTTTATGCGCACTTGAGGCTTGAGTCGATTTACTTGCACGCGAGAGTAGTTGTTACAAACGTAATATTGTAAACAAAAATGCCCTATTCCTAAAAATTGCTTTTCCTTTAAGAAAAACAACGTCCATCGCATTATTATGAAACTCCATTTCAGGCGCGGAGAAAATCAGTACAAAACGTTTCTGTACAACGTACCATTCCGCGGTCACGTACACGTCACATCGTAAAAAAACCGTATATGTCCGTATACCATCTAATGCGGCACCCACACTCGTCGCGTCCTTTTCCAGCCGTAAACCTAAGCGGATTATAGTGTGTTATCAACCGACGGAGACACGCATCCTTTCGAATTAAAGGCCTTCAATTATATAACGGACGCTTACTTTTATGACGTCACGTGTGCTAATAGCGTTAATTTGATACTGGCACAATTTATATGGATAGAAAATTGATTAGACCTTAAATACCAACTAAAATGCCTTCGTGTTTTAGTGGTCTTAACTTTCCGTGCGTTATCTGCGAGTTGTGGGTTCGAATCCTACTAGGAGATCTCACTTAATGGTAAGTGATGACGCAGCCGAGGAAGGATCACGCCTGTCTAGAAATAGCCTATTCACTCGTGGTTTGAAGACGGCTACAAACATACAAGGTGGCAACGAGTTCATTCCTTTGCGGTGCGCTTGGAGAAACGAGGCAGCGTAGCGGACTATGCGGATATATATGATACTAGCTTTTGCCCGCGATGATATTAACTTTTTTCACTTGATGAAAACTTATTCCTGTGAAAAAGTTGTCCTTAAAAAAGGGGTTATTTATTTTCCCAGTTTTTAAAGTGAAAAGCAAAAAATTGGTATGCGAAGCGAAAAAGAAGAAGAAGAAGCAGAGTTGCAGTGTTAAAATTATTCTGTTTTCGTTACCAGGAAAGTGGAGCCATGTTATCCCGAATTTAACGCGAGCGAAGCCGCGGGCAAAAGCTAGTATGATATGTAACTATACATAAGATTATATATATATATATATATATTGTGACTTATAGCCCTCATACCAATTTTTGGCTTTCTACCTTAAAAACTGCGAAAAATTGGATATGATACTTCCTCCCCTAATTGAAGGGTTGGGGGCTGGATTTTTGAAAAAAAAAATATGCCATATTTTTTTTCTTTTCTGACAAATAATCCGCATACCAAATTTCAGCGCCGACTACAAAAATTGTGGAATGTTCCATACAAACTTCCAACCCCCATTTCAGGGAAGTGGGGGGTGAAAACGGGACAAAAAGTAGCCTAAAACCTATTCTAGGTTACCTTCTATCAACATACCAAGTTTCAATAAAATCCGTTCAGACGTTTAGGCGTGAAAGCGTAACAAACAGACAGACAGAGATACTTTCACATTTATAATATTAGTATGGATGACAACCCATTTGGTAAAACGGTTGAGACGTCGGCTACTACACTAAGGGTCCCGTACTCATATGTATGAAGAAAAAAATGGTTATGTTGATATTATAATTCGAATATTATTTATATGTATAGATTGGGATAACCAACAAGATAAACACCAGTACAG
The DNA here is from genome assembly GCA_019425675.1 of Leucinodes orbonalis. Taxonomy (NCBI): domain Eukaryota; kingdom Metazoa; phylum Arthropoda; class Insecta; order Lepidoptera; family Crambidae; genus Leucinodes; species Leucinodes orbonalis. The sequence goes on from PQWD01002881.1 coordinate 4,287, forward strand.
GAAATCGGAGACAGACATACACTCACAGCTAAGTTTCAACTTTGTTATAGGCCGCCACGGCATCCAATGTGGACTAAAGCGCTAAAAATAAACAATTTGACACACACGCAACGGTGGGTAGCACATGAATGTCAACTGCTAGGAAACGGCTCGCGTTGGAGACGCCTTCGTTCAGCAATGGACATATTAGGCTGTACTGATAATGATGATGAACACTACTGCAGTGAGTTTGGGTGGCGTTATAGGGCTTTGATTGCTTACGATAATGACGAGAAGGGTGAATTAAAATATTTATAACAACAACCCATTTGGTGCAATGGTCAAGACGTCGGCTGCTACATCAAGGGTTCCGGGTTCGATCCCCGAGCAGTACAAACATTTGTGTGCATGAACATGTCTGTTTGTAGGTCTGGGCGTTTTCTGTGTATGATATGTATGTATTTACAAAAAAAAATATAAGTATGTTTTCCTTTTAGTAACCATAATACAGGCTTCACGCTTAACTTAGATTGTGCTGTGTGAATGTCAGTGGATATTTATTATTATATTTATTAACTTTGATAAGCCTTAAAACTGTTCCATATAATATTTCTAATTTCAACAAACCCGTTGGATAGAATTGAGACTGACGCATTAAGAAAGAAAGAAAGAAAGAAAGAAAGGAAGAAAGAAAGAAAACATTTATTGATTCAATGCACCGTAACACAATCACATGTAAAACATATCAAATAAACAAACAACAATAAAAAATACCACAGAAACAACATGTGCTACGATGCCTGAATCAAACGGACTCACTCAGCATAAGCCAGGGACACCGGTAGTGAACCCTGGCGCCGATTTTCAGTGAGCCCGGTTGAGTCGGCGCACGGACGATGTTGTTGCTAAAAATACTTAAATAAATAACTACATATTACTTACATATACAATAATAATAAATACAATCTGTGTAACATCATTCTAAATAAATATTAATATAATGGATGTGGATGTGAGTATTGTGCATGTATAATATTGTACTTGTCTGGAAATCTGTGACGCTCCCCATCTGATGCAAGGTTACCATGCTTAAATGTTTTATTTTTTTATGTTAGACATAGAGCGAGTTAGTATAAACATACATACTTAGGGTATGCATTTTTAAAGTAACTCACTTAATATCTGTACGGTTTTTAATGAGAATCTATGTTTTGATAGAACAAACATAACATATAAATAATAAAATGTGCTACAATATTTTTACGCAGAAAAATGTGTTCTCGCAAAACGCGTAGGAGTCTTACGATAGTATGGAGTTCATATAGACACATATCCTTGTGTACACGCCTTAAGCTGTTTGAGATCCAGCTTATTGAGATTACCGTCGATCACAATACCGTGTCGCTGGAATATTTACTATACTTAAAGCTACCAAACGTGTGAATCTTTCTAAAAAGGAAACCACGCAGCGATCATTAAATTTAAAAAAACACATGATATAAATACCTCCATCTCATCAATAATCCATATAATGATAGAATCATTACGAATTATTGACAACGGTCATTAATTAATATTAGTAATGATATTGTCATTGTCTAGATTAATTTTTATTTATCTGAGTTTTCTATAAATGTTGAAGCCAAATATTTAGACATTGAAAAAAGACAAACAGTAAATTTGGTCTCAATAATTTAACCTTTTTTAAAACACAGTTTGTACACCCTGTCGTCCATGCCTAACGACGGTGATAATGAGACAAAAAATCGTACCTAAAGTTTAAAGTGTCGGTGGTTCATTGATCTGGACTGTTGCCTTCCGATCTGGAGGGTGCAGGTTTAATCCTGCCACGTACCTATGTGTTTTCGAAAATAAACGTTTATCTGACGCTTTTACGGTGAAGGAAAACATTGTGAGGAAACCTGCGCACGCCTTTGAAGAAATTTAAAGGTTGTGCGTGAAGTCGGCCAATCCACACTGGGCCTGCGTGGACGAATATGGCTTATACATCCTATACGGGTATGCTCGTGCCGCTTGGTAGGGACGTATGATGAGCTGATGATGATGAACATTTAAAAATAAATTAATCAAACGGTTTTGGCAATACCGATTCGGCACAAATGCTCGGTCTCCGGCTTTAATAATAAAGTTATTATTATTATATCATAATTAAGTATATCTTTGTATGTTTGCACGCAAAAATAAAACACTTCGGTCAACTAAAATTACAGTTCTTATCTGCAAAGTCCGAGGCAAATGAAAATTGTAAAGCATATGCACCGAAAATGGGACAACGGGTCACTCTGCCTTTCGGTGTCTGTAGGTCGTAAACTTCATCACTAAGTGTATTATAGTGCTACCCGTGGTATAGGGTTACAAAAATTTCAGGGGTCTATTTACATTTTTGAAACCAGGACTATACAATTATCCAATTTCAATGTTGCTTTTACAAAATTTCTCTTAAGTGTTAATTGCATGGGTCTTTTTAAACTTTTGAAACGCAGGACTATACAACTATTTAAGTTTCAATGTTGCTTGGGAAAAATAATTTTTCTTTAGTGTTTAACTCGGACTCGGCGTAGGACGCCCTCCGGCCCGATGGACCGACGACTTGCGAAAGGTCGCTGGTAGAGGCTGAATGAGAAAAGCCGAGATATCTGGCGCAAAATGGGAGAGGCCTATGTCCAGCAGTGGACTGCGATAGGTTGAATAGTAGTAGTAGTTTTACTCGGAACCTTACATAAACTGTTTTCAATAATAGTCAATATAACTACTGAAATCTGCAAAGTTGTTTTCCATCCTATTAAAGATATCTCAAGCATCGGTTCCTCTATTAAAGTCTCTACCAGTGACTTCTAGAATTTGACAAGCAATGGAGCGAGATTTCCGTGGTCATTCTAAGATATGAAATAAAGAAAATAAAACATCATAAATAAAGGAAGAAGCCAACCAAATTTGTCGGTGTGTCCTGTCCATCAATGAACGATGATGATGAACTACCCATAACAAAATACTTTTTCCAATATCAAGTATGTTACTAAATTTTATATGGGAACAAATTTCCGATGATTTTCGGGGTGTAAGAAATATTTCGAAGAAGAGCTAGAAATTTCTCTGAAATCATACTTTATTTGATATCATATGAATGTGAATATTGATCTTATGAATTAGCAGATTTTTTTCATGTATTAACAAGGCAAGAAAATATCGCCATATTCTGTATTTTATATATGTATATTAATTATAGTACCAATTCGACAGTTTCCTGCAACAAAATATATTATATTGTCTGCACTATAATTTATGTACATAGTTACCAATAAACACTTACAGGAACATCCGTGACAAGCGAACAAATACGTTACGCATGCAACATCAGCTGTTACCAGCTAATTTGCAATGTAACTACGGGATCGAATCAAACATTGAATAGTATTAAATTATTGCATAAAATATTGTAACATCGATTCATAATCCATTGTTTGTTTATCACTGTGAAGCACTATCTACTCCGGAACTTGGACTTTATCAGCAGCTCATTCTCACCGAAGGGCACGATCCTACCTGCATAGGGTGTATAAGCCTTAGTCGTCCACGCGGGCCTATTGCATTTGCAGGCGTGCGCAGGTTTCTCACGATGTTTTCCTTCACCGTAAGAGCGTCGGATATATATATAATTTCGGAAATTCGAAAACCATATAAGGGTGGCGGGATTTGAACCTGCGCCCTCCCGATTGGAAGGAAACTGTCCACACCATTGAGACACCTACGCTAACACCATAGCAAATAATGTCAGGATTATGAGCGCATAGAATTTCTTGTTATAACTTAGGCAATGATCACGTCTTATCCTGCATATCATCCACAACCCTTTCCATAGCATAGATGTCAAAATTTCGAAACAACAATCGCTCAACGTTGAGTCACGTAAACGCCACATCGTAAAACATCCGCGAAGCCTCTGCACCTAAACAATTTGCCCGGCACCGTTCCAATGTCCGCTCCTACCCGTAAAACTCCAGTCCGGCCACTAATCGGATTATCGTCTGTTATTCGCGAACCAAAGGGTGCCCTGGCTTTCAGTTACATGTAACGGTAAACTTTACAAGCTATTGCTGTGTTGGTATTAGCTTATTACGGTTCTGTTATTGTTTTAAGTTTAATATCAAGGAAATCGTGATATCTAGTAATTAAGAGATTATCCTACAGCACAACATATTGCAGTTACCAATCGTTGACTGATGTTTTATTTTCAGGTACTGTGAGTTGAGTCTTTCTTTAAGATATAGTATTTTGTTGGAAGAGATACATATACCAAAAATCTTAAATGAGTTTGTATTTTGAATCGATGTGATTAAAATTACGATACTAAAAAATCTACAAATTGGCATTGATAAATAATTGATCTGGCTTATCTAGGGTCGAAGCAAGGGTCAAAGACCAGACGATCGTACAGTGGATAATATCATTCTTTTTTGGATTCCTTTCAAAGCACAATACTTGAATTATTGTATACACGAAGGTACACTGGACATAATTTTTTAGACTCACTGATGTAGCGGCTAGCTTCGTAAGTTATGTAGCCATCGCTTTGAGTATACAATTGGTGACCAAAAATGTATTTATACGGTGGTCGAATTGAGTGACCTCGTGTTTTTAATTTGGTTAATAATAATAAACTTCAATTTCTCCATGCTTTTAGCAGGCACATTAAGGTATGTTCACTTTAATAGCTATAGTGCCCTCATCCCGAAACACAGAAGCGCAAAACTCTCCTGTTTCACGGGACGATTTCTGGCATTGCGGTGGTACCTACCTAGACGACTCAGTACTGAGTTTACTACCTTGTACATTAGCCAATTCGTTCTGCTTTGCAATAGCCAATTTAAACCATTTACATTAAATTTGTTACGGAATATCAAAAGAGCTAAATTTTAAACGGTCGCAATGTCAAGTAAATTCTTGAAATTGAGGTCATGACCATAGTGCATAATATGTATCTGCTAGTTGATTTTAACTTAGGGCACGAGCTTACCCGTAAAGGGTGTATAGGCCTAAGTCGCCCACGCTGGCCCAGTGCGGATTGGCTGATTTCATACACAACCTTTGATTCTGTTCAGGCAGGCGTCGGATGAACGTCTATATAATTTCGAAAATATAAAATGACAACCCTCCAGATCGGAGGTAACGGTCCACACCAATGAGCTATCGACGCTCATCGTAATATCATAGTGATTAGGAATATCTTAGAACTTTTAAAGCAGACTTAGACTCTTAGTGGTAATGAGGTAAATACTATAAGTTACCATTACTATCTTCTTAGGTATCATTTGATGTGACATTAAAAGAGTCTTTGCAACCTGTCATTAGAGTACAGTTTCGTTTGTGTCAGTATAGATTTTGTCGTGGAATATTACGAGTAGAAAGCACACGATACTTCGGCTTGCAGCTGTTACGGTAAGAATCTGTATCTGACATGCAAGTAGGTCGTAAAAATGAACGATATTCTTATCATAAACACGAACTATGTTCATTTTTATTTGAAATAAAAATTAATATTGCACATTCAAAAGTAAATCACACTTTGAAGTCATTATTATGCAGGGTTTGTTAACCTTTTAACAGGTTTCTATTTTTGAAACTTATATCAGGCATCAGTTGCTCACAAATCATCATCATCATCATTACAACCTAGAAAGTCCACTTCTGAACGAAGGCCTCCCCTAATGATTTCCACGCGGACCGATCCCTTGCAGTTGACATCCATCTGCTACCTGCCACCTTAACCAGATCATCAGACCATCTGTTTGGGGGTCGGCCTACGCTTCGTTTTCCGTTACGCGGACGCCACTCGAGAACCTTTCCGCCCCATCGGCCATCGGTTCTACGCACTATGTGCCCTGCCCACTGCCACTTCAACTTGCTTATCCTGTGGGCTATGTCGGTCACTCTAGTTCTCCTACGGATATCCGTGTTCCGGATCTTATCGCGTAGGGAAACACCTAACATAGCCCTTTCCATAGCACGTTGAGCAACTTTATGCCTATTTAAGAGGCCCTTAGTAAGCGACCACGTTTCACTTCCGTATGTAATAACCGGCAACACACACTGGTCAAAGACTTTCGTCTTCAGACACTGAGGTATTTTGGACGAAAAGATCTCCCTTAACTTCCCGAACGCTGCCCATCCTAGTTGGATTCGACGCGAAACCTCCTGCTCGAAGTTGGACCTACGCATTTGAACTACTTGTCCCAGGTACACATATTCGTCTACAACTTCGAGTTCAGAACTTCCAACTGATATTGGTATGGGCACAACATAGATATTAGACACGACTTTCGTCTTGTCCATGTTCATTTTAAGACCCACCTGTTGCGAAGCTCTGTTAAGGGTATGGAGCATAGTACCTAAATCTTCCATGGATTCTGCCATGATTACTATTTCATCGGCAAATCGAAGATGAGTGATGTACTCGCCATTGACGTTGATGCCAAGTCCTTTCCAATCGAGCAGCTTAAACATATCTTCCAACGCAACTGTGAACAGTTTCGGAGATATAACGTCTCCCTGTCTCACTCCTCGGTGCAATTGGATAGGTTGTGTAAGCTCTTCATGTACTCGTACTGACATAGTGGCGCTCTCGTACAAACTTCTCAATACTTCGATATAGTTGTAATCGATATGGCACCGTTGGAGGGCTTGAAGCATAGCCCAAGTCTCGATCGAATCGAAGGCTTTCTCATAGTCCACAAACGCCAAGCATAATGGCCGATTATACTCTCCGGTCTTCTGTATAACCTGACGCAGCGTATGTATGTGGTCTATGGTGCTGAAGCCTTTGCGGAACTCGGCTTGTTTTGGAGGCTGGAAGTCGTCAAACCTACTAGCGAGACGGTTTGTGATGACTCTAGAAAACAGCTTGTAAATGTGACTCAATAGCGTGATGGGTCTATAATTCTTTAACAAGGTTTTGTCGCCTTTTTTGAAGAAGAGCATCACCACGCCATTGCTCCACACTTTAGGCGTCATACCATCACGGATTACGAATTAAAGAGCTTCTGAAGGGTCTTAAGCACGGGCGTGCCACCTGCTTTCAAAAGCTCTGCGGTAATTCCGTCCTCCCCGGGAGCTTTATTACTCTTGAGCTGTTTCAGAGCCATCCTAATCTCGCACAAAGTGACCTCCGGGATATCCTCAGAAAGGTGTCGGGTTAACTTAGCTCTCGGGTCTTCGGCTAAGTTTGAAGCGGGAATCTGTGTTGCGGTATATAACTCGCTGTATAACTTCTCAATCTCCCTCAAAATCTCTGGTTTAGATGAGAATACATTTCCGCCGTTGGTCTTTAAACTAATCAGCTAGCTTTGCCCAATAGACATGTTCCTCGCAAACACATTCGAACCTCTGTTCTGTTCTATTGCCTCTTTAATACACTTTGTATTAAAGTGACGAACATCGCGTCACAAATATGGACCTATTAAAAGCACCTTGTATTACTTTAATATGTAACTGATTTTTTTGTTGCCAGATACAATTGAAAATGTACTGTGTCTTAAAATATACGAAACTTATAAGAAATCATCATTTTCGATGAGTTCATTAAGTATTATGCCTGTTTGTCATGGTCTAGGTGTTTCTCCCTAAGTATCATCATCATCATCAGCTCATTATACATCTCCCGAGAGGCACGAGCCTACCCGTGAAGGGAGTATGATGTATGTCTTCGTCGTCCACGCGGGCCCAGTGCGGATCGACCACAAACAACTCAGTTGTATTGGGATATCTATGGGGTTGACCGACTTCACACATAACCTTTGAATCTCTTGGCAGGCGTGCGCAGGTCTCATTAACCACGTTTCACGATTTTCGTCACATATTAAAAAAATAAATCCAATTTACGAGTATCAAACCTTACTCGAAAGTTTACGATCTCTGAACCCAGAATTAAACGTCACTACTAGTTACCACTTTCCACATCCAGCCAGCGCCGGACGATGTTCTCAAAGTTTTGATTACAAAGCCAGCAGTTATGAAAACGAACAAACGGACCGATGTTTTGTCATCTAATATACGTGGGTCGAGATATTACTCGCTGAACATTGCTTATTGGAACAACTTTCCTTCATATGTGCACAAACGGATTTTGACGGGTGAAATTTTGAACTTTATTCGTTCCCGAGACGGGATTTACGTATGATTTATATCTTTTTTTATGCGCCAGATTTCATGTTACGCTTTGTTATTTATGTTTGCTTTTAACATAGGTAATTATTCTTTCGTAATGACGGCAGTAGAGCGTCGGTGGCTCAATGGTGTGGACTGTCGCCTTCCTACCGGGAGGGCTGAGGTTCAAATCCCGACACGTACCAATGTGTTTTCGAATTTTCGAAAATATATGTACGTCATCTGACGCTCGTACGGTGAAGGAAAACATCGTAAGGAAACCTTCATGCACGCCTGCAAAGAGATTCAAAGGTTGTGTGTGAAGTCGTCTAATCCGCACTGGGCCCGCGTGGACGACTATGGCCTAATCGCCCTATACGGGTAGGCTCGTGCCCCTCGGTGGGGACGTTTAATGAGCTGATGATGATGAATGACGGCAGTCAATGTAAGGCGCAGTGCAATTGCTGCATATCGAGGCTTAACAATGATATTATATCACTTTAATGCTACTCTTATTACAACCATATGCAGTAGTTAAAATTGGTATTTTGGAGTTATTTAATTTATTTAAATACATATAGCTTTCGTGTCAAGGCCAGAGTGAATATACCATTTTAATTTTTTCGTCTTTTATAGGCAGACATTTGACCGACATCTCACCTGATGGTAAGTAAATATGCGGCCGAGGATGGATCATGCCTTCCTAGAAACAGCCTATTCACTCTTGCCTTGAAGACGGCCAGGTTGTGATGATCGGGGAACACATAAGGAGGCAAACCATGGATAAGACTTGTTTTACTATCGGCCTCAACATTGCTTATCATCAGTCGATTTTGACCTAGCATAAACCCATGAGATTATATTCATTGACGACCCATTTGGTGCTGCGGTTGAGAGGTCGGCTGTGACACCAAGGGTTCCGGGTTCGATCCCCGGCAGTACAAACATTTTGTGTACAAACTCGAACATCATCATCATCATTACAGCCTAATTATGTCCACTGCTGAACGAAGGCCTCCCCTAATGATTTCCACGCGGACCGATCCCTTGCAGTTGACATCCATCTGCCACCCGCCACCTTAACCAGATCATCCGTCCATCTGGTTAGGGGTCGGCCTACGCTTCGCTTTCCGTTACGTGGACGCCACTCGAGAACCTTTCCGCCCCATCGGCCATCGGTTCTACGCACTATGTGCCCTGCCCACTGCCACTTTAACTTGCTAATCCTCTGGGCTATGTCGGTTTCTCGAACATGTCTGTTTGTAATGGTCTGGGTGTTTTTTATGTATAATATTTATGTATTTACAAAAAAAAAAATAAGTATGTTAATCCGTTGTTTAGTACCCATAATACAGGCTTCACGCTTAACTTGGGGCTAGATGACGCTGTGTGAATGTCAGTGGATATTTATTCATTTATTAATTGAATAGCAGTACAAAAGCCTCGGATCTACTCAATTCTGCAAGTACACTATGATTTTGTAATATTTTATCCTAATAAAGTGGGCGTATAAAACAATATAAGTATTTTATAAAATATGAATAGTTCGGGTCAGTCACGACAAGTATGGTAAGTACTTACTCAAGTAAGTCATATAAGTACGAGTACATTTATATTTTGCTGATAAAGTAAAAAGGGAAAAAGTGACAAATCAAAAATCAATCATTATATTTTAATGATTGATTTTTGATTTGTCACTTTTTCACAAGTGAACTTTATTTAAAATCAGAATCTTTACAAGCAAAGCAATGAAATAAGGCATTTAGATTAAGTTTTGATCCGTTTTGCATTAGCCCGCTTACATTTAAACATTTTTCTTCCACCCAAAGGTTGTCTGTAAGAAATTGCTACCTTAGCAATAAGGCCGCCTACTTTGTACTTATCTTTTGTTGTATGTTTTATGTGCAATAAAGAATTTTTATCTTATCTTATCATTTATACCCCGTAGGTGTTGATCTACGCTAACGCTAAGCGCTAAGTGAAGTTAACGCGCACAAAATCACCGCGGAAAAACGATGTAATCATTCTTATTTTATTATTTCTCTTTATTCCCGCTCTAATGGCCGTTGCCTCTTTAGAAATTCAAGGAAAATAAACTAGGGATGTAACGTCATTTCCTACGCGACACGAGTCCTGGCGGAAATGGGATCGCCGCGCCCTCTATCGGCGACTAATCGCGATAGGACACGGCCGAGTGGGAAATAAGATTCGTGCCTCGGCGACTTTTTAATGTGATATTTGACATGGGAAAATATTGCGGCCGGGCTCGATTGGTTGGATTGCGTTCTACGCTAATTCGTTTTTGGTTTCTTTTCAAATTAAATTAAGTTTATCTACGAAGTCTTTATCTTTAAGGGTGATTCCCATGGGTACCTCGAAAAATAATATATTAACTTTAAAGTAAAGTAAAAAAGTAAAGTAAAATTTTATTCAGAAAACAATTACAACATTCATTGTTAAACAAAGTTAAAAACAACATTTTTAAATTTATGCAATTGCACTGAATGGAAGTCTACTCAGCGTAGTCAGAACAACCACAGGATGTCCTGACGCTGGTCAGGACATCCTGTGGTTGCTTTACTGTACCTCTTACACAAATCACCCAATATAGAATAGAAACAAGAAAAAAAATACCCCATATATTATTTAAAAAATACAAATATCATACTTAAGTAGTCAAGATTTAAAATAAATCTGTTACATTATTATACCGAGTATATTAACTTGTCACATAAACTGATACCTGAATAACAATATATTAAATAATTAATACCTACTACATATTTTTATATCTTTTTTGATAAAATTATTCTTAATTTATCAGATACCCCCTCAAAAATGTATGTTCCTGGTAAATTAAGATTATTTTTTTAATTTATCATTATGAAATAGTGCTAGCGAACACGATGGAAGCGATTCTACATTCCTTTTTTTTAAAATTAATGAAATGATTTGCTGTTTTGCCCCATTTCATTATGTCTGTGATCGTCCCATTGCGGTTTCTTTTGTACGTTTCATTATATCCTAACAAATTATCGCCTACACAGTGGGGGACTTTTACACCATAATGCTGGCAATAAAAATGCGATTAGACGACGTTTCCTCTTACAATTTCGCGTACCTCCCACGTCACTCTCAGGTATATTTCACCTAGCAAGGTGCTCAGTTCTCGGGCGCGTTATAATAAATATTTCACAGTTTATTGCTCCGCTTATTTGACAACGAAGGTCTAATGACCAATTTAACGCTTATGAAGTGCAAATTCTCTGTCATACTGCGAAACGAGACGTTATAATACCCAATTTCAGCTTCTGAAAGAATATAAATTGGCGGCACACCTGTGTCGGGGGTTGCCACCTCATTTTTGGGATCTCTTTTAATTTTATGTTCTTTGAGGTGTCTATGTGCGTTATGGATTCGAGTCATTGTGTTCTTTGATATAATTTACTTAGAAGATTTTTATATCGCTTTATAATTGACTATTGAAGCAGCTCTACATTATGTACGTACGTTTAATTTTGTAATTTTTATTACGATAAAATTACTCTGGAACAAAACTGAATTTGATATCAATCGAAAAGGAGTAATCGTAAAGTATTAATTTAATAAACCATCTGCCGCAAGTAAGTCATATTATTGAAGTGTTACAGTAAGTTTAGGTCTGTATGGAGTGATGAGTTATTTGATATTTCCGATAGATAATGATTATAAAGAAAGCAAAATCATTACAACAAACTCTTTTAACCAACCTTACCTTCCAAAGTAAAGATGGATTTCAGATAATTTCACTTACCATCAGGTGAGATGGCGGTCAAATGTCTGCCTATAAATGATAAAAAAAGATAATATTTTCTGTCACCCTATGAATAATCAAGATATTTAATTAATTTGTATGATCGTCAACCGAATAAGGCAGCCAATGTGCCATCGAGCCTTCAAAGCTTTCTTGAAAATAATACATTTCATAGCATAAATTAAATATGCATACATTTAATGGCCAGTAAAGGTTATTTGTCCCATTGAGAATGTATACCTCATTCGATCTAATAATAACCAAACTCATTATCATGTAGATACTTTACTTTTAATTGTGTCTTATCATAATTTATTATAATAGAGATACTTAAGTGTTAACTGTCTCTTACAAAGCTTATTTGTTAGACCAGATCGTAAACTTCAATCAAGTCTTCAAATAATAATAAAAATATTCTTTAATTTGTTTAACATATATACTGGTTAATCGATAAATATTCATTAATTAAAACTAACTTTTTTACATAATATTATTTTTCATTAAATCGTAAGTTAAATGTACTTATGAAAAGGAGCATCAAGGGATTAAAAGAACTTCTAATCGTACGAATGATTTTGGGCAGCCGATCCACCTACTAGCGGAAGAGCTGTATTTACCACTTTTACCATAAAATCCTTTATTCACCAGATTGAGTCAGAACACCATCAAATATTTGCTTAAACGATATGACAATACGGACGAATTTCCATTGACCCACGGATCATAGCCAATTACGGAGCTTCGCACCGACCCAGATTGTTTATTTGCTGAATAATTGATATTCCTTTTTTTCGTTAGGTACGTGTAAATTTAATTTTGTAATTGACATGATATGGCGTATACGCTTGGCCGGATTCACAGGGACGCGTAATGATAAATGAGCTCACATTTAATTATATTTCTTGTCAATTATATTCGGTATGAGAGAAATCAGTTATTTACGAGTGGCTTAATTCTTAATAAAATTAAATAGTGCTTGTTTAGAGATTAAAAACAATTGAAGTCTTGTTTAAGTGTCTTTTTTAGAGATTACTGTTAGGTTAGAGTAATGTCGAATGAAAGTTCGAAAGGTTGAACTCACCAAATTGTGGGGGAGTAGTCTAAAGGGGAAAAAGTCTGAGGGTGGGGGTAAAAAGATATTTGTTTCATTTATATAATATGTATAATATAAAAGTTCTATAGTATATCAAGCCGCCTTAGTCTTTTAATACTCATTGAGTGTAAGTTCCATTACTTGACAGCTTTTGTAAGTTTACCCGGTTAGGTGTAACCCGTCTATTAGTACGAGAAGTAAATAAACTTTTTGTACTTCATTTTTCAGTAATAGGTATGTTGGACAGCCACCTTGGATCTCCACTCGCCTGGTAAACTGTGAAAGGCATTATGCAGTCAAACAGAGCCCATTATTAATTAACTCATGAAAAATACCAAAAAGTGAAGTAGTTCCTATATTGTGACGTCATGATGTTGAATAACAATTTTCAGTTGTTGTTATTGTGTTTTATCCTTCAACCACTAGATGCCTATAGCGTAAAGGCAGGAAAAATAGGTGTATCTAATATTATTGTGACCATTTAATTCTTCAGTAACTAGATGCCAAAAGCGTTATTGTCATAAAATAAAAATTAAGTGTTTTTAAACTCACCTACAGAGCAAATCGTTATGCTCGGTCTCCTTAAGGTAACATCAATGCAACCTTTCAATTATTATTTTGAAGAAAAACCACCCTACTTTTAAAACAAGTGCACTTGCGTTCTAACAATACGTTCATCGCCTATTAACACACTGTATACATAAACGAGTGTATTCTTACCATATTACCATAGCAGGCGGCAGTCCCAATACCTTTTATTCAAATCAAATCACGTTGCGTCCTATAAAACGTACGTATACCCTTTGCAGATTCCCGTACCTCGAGCGACGATTTACAAAACATTAGTAGCGAGATCGCAACACGATTGTCCGTAAGAGCGAATATACATTGCCTCTGCAGCTTTATTGTGGTTGCCGTAAAATTATACTAAGACAGCAATGTATTGATATAACGACGGAAGGGGTGCGACCGAGGAGCGCACATCAGCATGGCACAACCATGATCCGTCGTTCTCCCAACGATTTCGCATGTCAATAGCGTTTACCCGATAGCTGGGAATGAGTACAATGTGTGCTTTGCGGATATACGGGAGACGTATCTCGTTAACACATCCGATTGTTTTTATTAGCTTGCGCAATTGTTTCCCTTTGTGTTTCCGGAATGATGGGATTCAAATGGGGACGATTGAGCAACTGTGTGGTTTGATGATAACATTTTTAGGGTTATTTAAGAAATCTTTAATTAATAGTTACTACAAAGTGATATTTCAATGAAGACCCATATGGTATAATAGGGTTCGTTCCCTTGCAGGACAAAATTTGTACATAGGAACATATTTGTCTGGGTATTTTTTGTCAGCATAAATTCATTATTGTCGTCATTGATACAACAAATTTTAAAGCCACGCGTGACGTAACGCCACGAAATAGAAAGCCGTTAAAACTAAATTTTCATCTGTGGCTATATTATTTCAAGGTTTTGAGCCTTGTTGGCTTTGATTCTTATTAGTCAGAATTGTATAATAAAAGACGCGAAAAAAAATCCTGAAGTACTTTCCCGGCTACTACTTCAGATTGACACCTCGCATTGAGATATTTATCTCCCCACAGTTATGCTGTATGAGGTCTGCAGTCAATTATTATAAGCTATTAGTTCATTGGTTGATTGCAAGCTATTTTTGTTCTGTGGTCACTTGTGTACTATTTGGTGATATTAGATTAAATTCATACATATACTGCGTCATAGTAATATGACCACTCATAATTTCAGAAGGTACATCTTAGAAACTGTCTCCAAAATTCCGATTAAGTAGTATGCCAACAAGACACAAAGAGCTGTATTCTTAAAAACAACAACGGCGCTTTAAAGATAAAGTACAAACAAACCAACGACCGCGAACAAACATTTCCTTTACAGTACCCTAAAAAGTTACCCAAAAAGGAATGTTTACAGAAACATCCCAAACTATCCGTCTTGGCTCAGATGTTGGAAACTTCAAGGAGAACTATGTAAGTGGTTGCTATTTTAACACGTTTCGAACACCGCATTAAAGTTAAGAGTTTTTCTTCATAATTCAGCATCTTCGAGATAAAGAGCGTTTGAGAGATAGCTGGGTGGTATTTGTTAGTAACTTTGCAAGCAGCATCAGTGGGAAGATTCAATAGATACTTCAACAAATGTTTCCAAACTTTTTGCTTGCTTTGACTTGAAGTACAGTTTTAAAAGAATTTTGACTTCTGGTATTGGTTTTGAATAGTTAATTTAAAATACACAGAGACTACTCCGGGACGATTTCTACAGAGGTGAAATTGCTTTTTTCATTTATATTTACTAGGTGGTAGACTCGATACTGAGTCGTCTAGATAGGTACCACCGCATCCCGTGAAACAGTAGTGTTATGCACTTTTGTGTTTCGGGATGAGGGCATTGTCGCGGGTGACGGGCGCAGTGCGGCATTGATGGAGAGTAATGTAACATAAAAAAAATCTTTTTAATTTGATTGTTTTAGTAGTTTAGTAAATGAAGGCTGAATAAGGATAGGTGGAAATATTTGTGGCAATTTGGGGGAGGCCCAAGTCCAGCATGGGACTGCTAAAGAATAGTTGCTGGTCAAAGAGTAGTTAAGTATATAAAAATCTAGGTAGCCCATAATAACTATGACGTGACGCATTTGTAAAATAACAACCACAGAATGGAAAACAAAAAAATATTTTTACGTGTATTAGTCGTATTCTAGTATCTAGGCAATTAGACAAAGGTCATATAGTTGACGAGAAGCTGATGAATGCGGATGATTCTCTATTTTCCTTCGCCGTTTTTACTGTTGGAAGACTTTGTCCAGCAAGGATTTACAGTGGAAAATATTGGGTTTGTTTTATAGAAACGGCAATATTATCAACATTTTATTGTACGTCTAAAAAATGTATTTTAACATTGATTAAGCATACAAATTTACGTACATAAAGCTCACTTTATTAATTAGTTCTGATTAGAAGTCATTTCTTCAATTATACATTTTATCTCATTTGTTTTGCAAAAGGATACAAGTTAATGGACTATTCAGTCCAATAATTAACACTGCAAAGTCTCAAACAAGAAAAAACAAGCATCCCTTTGAAAGGCCAATCAAAGAACTTTGTTATTCAATCCCGGTGCTCGCAGCTACTATTCAGCAAAAAAACGTCGCCGGAGATCTTTCGAAAGGCTTTTCAAGGCGGCTTGAACCGTTTCATATCAACTGGAAATGGAGTGTGCGTGTACGAGCGCCTAGTAAACAGCGGAAGACGCACTCATTCAAATTGTACACTCCACTTAGCTGCTGGCTTTCTTGCATCGCTCGCATAATCGGAGGCAATCTTGCTTTCTCCGGAGAGACGGCTTGAAGTCTTAGGTATTTGCTCGGAACGTTCAAATGTGTGCGAACATTCTGCGAGCGAGTGGCGTTTTTGCATTGAATATACTCGTAAATTGATATTCGTACAATTTGGAACACTTTCACATTGCTTTGAAGAAAGCTCGTCAAGTTTTTGTGTATTGTCCTTTTAAATCTTGTCATCTGGCTTGGAATAATGGAATCTTTTTTGTTTAAATCCATTAAAACATAAATGGTATGGTTTTTCAATATTGCTATGGGCTTTTAATTTTTATTAGCATTAACGTAACCTTCTTGCATATTTATATTTAACCCATATTTAGCAGTTTTTATATATCAAGTTATGGCCTATTTTTGTAAAAATCTTTTCATGTAATCGTTTTTTATATGAACACGAGACGACTTTTAAACGATGTAGCAGTTATCTTAAGACTTAAATGGACTTAAGCTACTCATGGTCAACTTTCTTTGGAGTGATCTGGTTTTTAACTCAACAATCTATTGTTGGATAATCACGTGTAATTTTTGACAAACCCATTTCGCGATAATTATTGAAGCATATTATATGCCTTCAGGCAAGATTACTTACTGGCAATAAAAAAATAATAATAAAAGTATATGAAATAGGATTTATTATTATCCGCTTACAGTTAAACCCCGCCAGCATCAGATTTCAGGTAAGGAGGGAACTGTTAGTTGCTGCATTTTTGTAAGAAATTACAAGTCTCCAGTGACGTTCTCAAGTAGTTGCCTTTTAAGTAAAAAATGCAACGTTGGATTAGGAAAACTTGAACAAGAGCAGGTGTGCAATAGTTAAAAGTATTCGATTTTTGTTTCTGTAAAATGCGTTAATACTTTTTTACGTATTTGGCAAACATATTTATTAATTATAGAAATCATTAAGCACTTCATATCAAAAACCGAAGGTACAATTAAAGTGCAAAAAAGTACAAAAAAAAGTTTAATAACTATAAAAATATATTAACAGAACATTTAATTACCTATTCTGTTAATATATTTAGTGCTGGTGAAAAACATATTTTTAGTGAAAAGATTATTATCAAAATCATTTTCTAGTGTGAAAATTTGAATTTTTTGATACAAGGAAAGAAGTTAACTGTTAACCTTAATAACAAAACCGAATTGTCTATATTATTTTGTCCAAAAATGCCAACCACTAAAATAACCCATCATATCAGGAGACTAACACTTTTTAGTTTCTCACCAAGCAAGTCAAACGTTTGGTAAATTTCACGAAATTGTTACCTAACCTTTTTATAATATAATATACCTATTTTTTCTTTCCAAATTAAATTATAATCATGTACGTAAGCTACAAAAGTACCTAATGAAATAATAGTGTTACAGTTGCGTCGACAAATGAATGGATTTCATCACTACGCCAGCAACAATCAAACCTCATGAAAGAAAAAGAAAATCACCTCATTCTAATTCCAAAACCAACTCATTATACATTCATAGCCTAGTCAAGAATTTGTTTTCCAATCGTTACTGGCATAACTGCGCTCCAGGAATGGTAGCTGAGCCCTTTAGCGTGAACTAGTAACTGCGATGCTCTTTTCAAAATGAAAGAAAACACTGCGATGTTTCCAGCATAAAATCCGTGGCACTCGGCAAAATTGAAAAGTCCACTTTCTAGCTGCTTCCGTTTAGGTAGAAGGCGCAATCTGGAATTGTTCACGCTTTCGTGCTTCTCAAGACAAGAATGAAGGCTCTTAGACGCATAAAGGGAATGAATATTGGAGTATTTACGAATCTGGACCGTCCGTTTGTTTTGCAATATCAAGCATTTGGTTTGTACAGTTCGTGTTTTGTATTTATAATGGGTAAATATATAAAAGTGTTGCGATTTACTTTATAAACAATGTTATATTACTGTATCATTATGATTACTAGATAAATATTAAATACCATTCGAAGGTCTTGCGATTATTGAAACAACTTATTAAGAGTGAACAATAATTTTCATAACATTACACCCTGTTATACCCTAGAGTGACTTTGGGAACACCCTGCACAGTTTTTATAGGCATTTTCCCCCATTATAAGGCCAATACGCAAGGCTTGCTTGATTAGATTGCAGGAATCATGTGGGAAGATATTAGCACAGATAATATAATAAAGATAGCTATTAGTCAAATTTTTCTTTCATTAACATTATAACAAGGAACGGAATAGATTGAATTATGGCGGATTTAAGTCATAATGATGTTGAAAGATGTCTCAAAACGAAAGAAAAGTGTTTATTGAAAAATACAAGAAAAAACAAAAGGAAAATATTTCACATTTTCACACATACTATTTTTGAAAGACCTATTCAACGGTACCCGACTCGACGGGATACGAAAAAATTACCCAGCTCACCTATAATCACTGAACAGTTTTAATAAATCTAAAACAGTGTCAGAAAAATAAGGACCATGTTACTTGTGTGGAAGCTAAAGTTACCGATATCTTTGTTAGGATACTGAGAACGCCCGATCTGCTTCTTCATCGCCAAATGAATTATAATGCTACAAGCTAGTACGCCTTACACATTGTTTAGTTTTGTTAAACTGAACGATGCATTACTTGAGCACACACTGACGGGATAACAAAGCGCTACGTGAACATTCTCTTCACCTTGTTGTTTCTTGTAACATCGTCTGAATAGTGCTGTGAACTCCGCCTTAATCTAGCACAATCTTGCAATATCATTACTTAGACTCTAAATATTCCCAGCTTTACAGAATTTTAGTAGGTATTTGCTGGGGTAACGTTGTTTGCTTTTAATTATCTTTTAAAAGAACTCTTCTTTAGAAAGTAACGATGCATTTTGCAATCGTATGTTCATGTTTTTTGTGTTGATTTTACGAACTTCAAGTTTACATTCAACTCTTTATTCATAGAATAGGATAATAGTAATTAACTGAAAATACAAACTCATGCATCAAAAATCCAGAAATATTATGTTTATAGAGAACACAGGTGTTGTTCCAATCTAGCATCAGTATGGCTATGGGGACATAACTGATAAATACCTAACTGAGATCTTCGGCTTTATGTGTCTTCCGAAACATGGATTGTTATCTTAGCCTTCTAGTCGTCAACAGGAACTCGCTAGCTTTGCCGATAAACCCTTACTACTGACTCCAACATACGTGCATTTTTTTATTTCTACGTAATACCTGCCTCTCTAACAGATACGACAGATGTATACCTTAACTAGATATAGTGCCCTCACCCTGAAACACAAAACACTCCTATTTCACGGGAAGATAACTGGCACTGAGGTGTGTCTACCACTAATCTACAGTTGGAAATGAATCTTCGTTGAAACGAATCACATATATTGGAAATACAAGTACAGCACGGAATTAGCACTAGCAGCTTGCAGCGTTCTAGGTTGAAATAGTGTGAACGAAAACTGTGCAATATTTCTATTCAGCGTGCTGATTCCCGGTTTCAAAGGACGCGACGAGCTCCAACGATGGATTGACATGGGAACACTTTTACATTTATCGGTAGCTCGAACATTTGCGAGATGTGAAGCTGTTTATGCGGATCTTTTGAATTTTTTGATGTATTTCATCTAGAATTAAGTTTGAGTTTTGAAAATGAAAATGGTAAAGATTGGTGATTATAATATCTTTTCTTCATCATCATCATCACCAGACTATAATGCCACACTCCAGGGAGCGCTGTGTGAATGTCAGTAGATATTTATTATGATTATTTTATGCCTATTTTTGGTGATAAAAAGATAAGTCTATCCATGGTTTCATTCATTATGGTTTACGTATTAAACCATGGATTGTACTAGGCCCCGTATCAGAGAACAAAAATGTATGATTTACACCTTAGTTTTGATTGGATTGGTATATTATTCGTAGAAAAAAATCCTTCCTCTATATTCTCCCCTTGTTCAGAATATCATAATTAAAATAGAAGACTTTATTCTTTTGTGATACTTAAGTAGGTAAGTTAGTTCTTAAAATTTACCAAAACAAATTGATTTCGCAAAATATTGGTTATTTTATGACACATTAAGGTAATTCAAAATAAGGAATATTTAAAAACCCGTAAAAGTTTAAAAAAAGTTAAAAGTATTTTTTTACCATGTATTTAGTTACATTCCTAATTAATATTTGAAATCAAATGATAATTATTATCATTCTCAATTACAATTCATAATTATAATATTACAATACATATACATTTTACGCCCGAAACTTGTAGTTCTCAGATAATTTGTCTTAATTGAGGCCGGATAATTGGTGTGAAATGGACATTTAACCCTCAAAGATATCGTTCGCAAACTACCACAAAATTGTTAGACCGGCCACAGATAGCTTGGCCAAATGGTCGACATGCCCGCTTAAATCAATGTAACATTATTTACAGAAATACATCCCTTTGAAATCTGTTTACCTGTTACCGTTGAAAAGGGAATATTTGAAGGCGAGGGCAGCAAAGGGGATATTTTAAGCACGCTGAACGATTTTACCCAATTGACTTGCAAACGGACGGCAACAAAGTTGTTGTGGCTCACAAAGGGAAGTGTCCTTCAGTTAGTTTCAAGTGAATGAAATGCCGATTTGACAGAACAGATTCTAAACCGATTTATTAATTATAAACAAACGATCTAGTTTTAGGATGATGGACCGACGATTTGCGAAAGGTCGCTGGTGGAGGCTGGATGAGGAAAGCGGAGGACCGGGATATCTGGCGCAAAATGGGGGAGACCTGTGTTCAGCAGTGGACTGCGATAGGTTGAAACGAGAGAGAGAGAGAGAGATCTAGTTCTATAAATAATACAGCGCGTTTGGCGCATGGACCAACAGGTTTTTTTGAGGGATTACGCTACTTTATCCCGGTAGACGCAATGACTTAAGTTTCACGGTAGTTGAGATATTACTTTTTTATTTAAATATCCAAATTCATACCTTTAGACATAACAACTTTTTTTTTGTTTTTCCAATACCGCAAGTTGACTTGTCCTTGTATTCTGTAATGATTTCTTATTCTAAATTAATGTTTACTTGATATGATTCATATCGGAAAAAATTAGACCTTTCAACCTCTGAAATCTGTGTAAATTTAATAACAAGTGGCAACTTCTAAATAAGTTGTAAAAGAAAATAAAGCCATTTTGAACTTAGATTTCTTGTAAAAAGTAAAGTTGCAATACCGCATGTCATCTTTAGGTATTGCATTACAAATAAAAAAAAATGATGATTTAAAGGCATAAATTTGTGGTATAAAAAGTCTTATCTCAAATACTGTGAAACCTAAAATTTGCGTTTACCGAGGAAAAGTAGCGTAAGACCTCCCCGATCCCCCAAAAATTCCTATCGGTCCATGCGACAAACATCCTATATAGTTGAAGTTGCAGTGCTCCGGTCATGTATATCACAAAACCGAAAGCCAATGGAGATAGCGTGTTCTGGAGTGTAGACCACATCTTGAAGTTTTAAGCAGGACGCTTTTCGTCCTAATGGACCGTTGGTCGTTGGACGTACGAAATGCCGCTAGTTAAGGCTAGATGAGGAATGCTGAGGGCCGGGATATTTGGTTTCAAAAGTATCTTAAAATATTTATTTCAATCAAGCATTTTTGAATTTGATGCAAAGTGGTGGAGAATAATGTCCAGCAGTGAACTGCGATAGGTTATAGGGAAAAGAGGGAAAATTAGTATATTACAATCAATTTGGACATTGCAGAATGAATCACTTGAATTTCTAAAATAATAAAGTGTTTCCTTGTTATGTTGTGTTCCAGGTTTCAATGGTAGTCGTTAACAACTAACAATTAATATACCAGATCTGACTTTACTTCTATCTATCTTTCTATCTATTCAACCTATCGCAGTCCACTGCTGGATATAGGCTTCCCCCATTTTGCGCCAGATATCCCGGTCCTCCACTTTTCTCATCCAGCCTCCACCAGCGAACTTTCGCAAGTCATCCTACGCTACGTTAATTACTTTATTTCTAATCAAAAATAATTAATTATGTATAACTTTATTTAAGCCAACCATAAATAAAATGAACGCATACATGTGTGTTTTATTTAGAATCAAAGCACTATTTGTTATTCTATTCCATAATTTAATCATTTAGGGTTAATCGCATGCATCATTAATTTTGAATGGATTGAATGATAGTGAATACAAAATACCTAATTAATGCGATATCGTCATGGAATACTATCATCGTGTAAATACATCGATAAGGTACGGTATTGTTACATGACCCGTAACGCCCTCAAACTAACAGTTGTTAGCATAAAACAACAACATTGTTGTTTTAGTAATAGGTTATCATTTAAACATTACCCTAATTGGGTCAATCAATTCGTTTCATTACGTGTTTTTGTATGAACATTAGTGATTGTGAAACCGACGACAGAGCGAAATCAACATTTGAATAGGATTTATAAGTACAGTTTCAGAATGTTGCTAGACTTAAATGGTGAGGTATAATTGAATGTTTTATCTACTGAAATCATCATTATCGTCTTCATCTTCTTCCCGAGTCAAATGGGTCACCGTAGCATACGAATTTCTTTTTATTCAGAGTCAAGAGTTCTTTTCTCTCTAAAAATGAATTAAATGGATATGTATATTCATAAGGAGAAATAAGCAAAATTACGAATCGTTAACCAACAAATGCTGGTGATGTTCTTAAATTGACTTTGCATGACGAATGTCAGCTGGCAACCTATTCTATAAAAGTGCAGCTCCTACAGTTAGAGACTCTTTGAAGTATCCCAATTTAGTCAAAGGAGTCCTCAGCATATTATCTGACTTAGACCTAAGTTCACGATAGTGGTCCTTACCAAAAAATTGGAAACAATCCTTAAGATAGGGCGGGGAACGAGGATCATACAAAACATTATAAACGAGTACAAGCACATGTTCCACACGACGAAATTATTATTTTTATTTATATTTGTTAACTAATGCTAATGTTTTATAATTAATGTTACCAAGCAATAAATGGACCGACGACTTGCGAATAGTCGCTGGTGGAAGCTGGATGACAAAATCGGAGGACCGGGATATCTGGTGCAAAATAGGGGAGACCTATGTCCAGCAGTGGACTGCGATAGATTGAAGAGTGAGAGAGAGAAGCAATAAACATTAATTAGCGCCATTTAATCATAATCATGAACAACTGACAGTTTGCAATTTCGACTGCGTTAATGTGTACACATTTGCAAAAGCGCTTGCACTGGATTGCAACATTGCAGTTAATTGCAAAATTCTAAACAACGATCTAACGGAGAATTGTGATTAATTGATGTATCGCAGACGCGTCGCGCCCGGTATTCCAAGCGCGGACACAAAATCCGTGTCTGTTTGCCGTCGATTCAATATGCGTTTGTTCAGCTTGATTCTCATGAATATTTGTGATAATCTCGCGGAGTTTGGCATGCGTGGTGATTACGCTCCGCTCTAATCACTAAGCCGGTGACTGTTTTGCATTCCGTCGCACCGCCCGGGATTATGTCGTGAATATTTCTAAGCAATTTTCATGATTATAGGTAGTAGAAAATAGTAAGGTAAAATATTTGATTCACATTAAATGTTATCATCAGCTCATTAAAAGTCCCCACCGAGGGGTACGAGGCTACCCGTATAGGGTGTCTAGGCTTTAATCGTCCCCGTGGGCCCAGCTCATATTGGCCGACTTAACACACAACTTTTGAACCTCTTCGCAGGCGTGAGCGTGTTTCCTTACTATGTTTTCTTTCACCTTAAGAGTTTATAACATAAATTTTGATTATTATTAAACTGAAAATTACACTAAGGAACTTGTTAAATTATTCCCCTCCAATGTGGAAATGCTACCAGTACAGTTTAACCTCCAACATATATCTTAACTCCAACTTAAATTAACTAAAGTTGCCGAATTACGTAACACAAAAGTAAGGATTACATCCGCAAAATTTATGTTAAACACCACATTTCCGAATTCAACGATCTAATTTCTTAAAACTCATTACTTTAACGGATTAAGGTATTAAGTAACTCCCTATTCATGGTAATCTCTTAATGAATTTAAAACATTCATGTTCAGTCGTTGGTTAATTGCACATTTGGCTTATTAAGAGGAAATTGCTTTCTCCAATTAAATAACGGGTTGAACAATGCTGCATTTATTATAACCGTGTTTGACCTGAGTCGACTTTTGGTGAGGTAGGNACCTAAAATTTGCGTTTACCGAGGAAAAGTAGCGTAAGACCTCCCCGATCCCCCAAAAATTCCTATCGGTCCATGCGACAAACATCCTATATAGTTGAAGTTGCAGTGCTCCGGTCATGTATATCACAAAACCGAAAGCCAATGGAGATAGCGTGTTCTGGAGTGTAGACCACATCTTGAAGTTTTAAGCAGGACGCTTTTCGTCCTAATGGACCGTTGGTCGTTGGACGTACGAAATGCCGCTAGTTAAGGCTAGATGAGGAATGCTGAGGGCCGGGATATTTGGTTTCAAAAGTATCTTAAAATATTTATTTCAATCAAGCATTTTTGAATTTGATGCAAAGTGGTGGAGAATAATGTCCAGCAGTGAACTGCGATAGGTTATAGGGAAAAGAGGGAAAATTAGTATATTACAATCAATTTGGACATTGCAGAATGAATCACTTGAATTTCTAAAATAATAAAGTGTTTCCTTGTTATGTTGTGTTCCAGGTTTCAATGGTAGTCGTTAACAACTAACAATTAATATACCAGATCTGACTTTACTTCTATCTATCTTTCTATCTATTCAACCTATCGCAGTCCACTGCTGGATATAGGCTTCCCCCATTTTGCGCCAGATATCCCGGTCCTCCACTTTTCTCATCCAGCCTCCACCAGCGAACTTTCGCAAGTCATCCTACGCTACGTTAATTACTTTATTTCTAATCAAAAATAATTAATTATGTATAACTTTATTAAGGCCAACCATAAATAAAATGAACGCATACATGTGTGTTTTATTTAGAATCAAAGCACAATTTGTTATTCTATTCCATAATTTAATCATTTAGGGTTAATCGCATGCATCATTAATTTTGAACGGATTGAATGATAGTGAATACAAAATACCTAATTAATGCGATATCGTCATGGAATACTATCATCGTGTAAATACATCGATAAGGTTCGGTATTGTTACATGACCCGTAACGCCCTCAAACTAACAGTTGTTAGCATAAAACAACAACATTGTTGTTTTAGTAATAGGTTATCATATAAACATTACCCTAATTGGGTCAATCAATTCGTTACATTACGTGTTTTTGTTTGAATATTAGTGATTGTGAAACCGATGACAGAGCGAAATTAACATTTGAATAGGATTTATAAGTACAGTTTCAGAATGTTGCTAGACTTAAATGGTGAGGTATAATTGAATGTTTTATCTACTGAAATCATCATTATCGTCTTCATCTTCTTCCCGAGTCAAATGGGTCACCGTAGCATACGAATTTCTTTTTATTCAGAGTCAAGAGTTCTTTTCTCTCTAAAAATGAATTAAATGGATATGTATATTCATAAGGAGAAATAAGCAAAATTACGAATCGTTAACCAACAAATGCTGGTGATGTTCTTAAATTGACTTTGCATGACGAATGTCAGCTGGCAACCTATTCCATAAAAGTGCAGCTCCTACAGTTAGAGACTCTTTGAAGTATCCCAATTTAGTCAAAGGAGTCCTCAGCATATTATCTGACTTAGACCTAAGTTCACGATAGTGGTCCTTACCAAAAAATTGGAAACAATCCTTAAGATAGGGCGGGGAACGAGGATCATACAAAACATTATAAACGAGTACAAGCACATGTTCCACACGACGAAATTATTATTTTTTATTTATATTTGTTAACTAATGCTAATGTTTTATAATTAATGTTACCAAGCAATAAATGGACCGACGACTTGCGAATAGTCGCTGGTGGAAGCTGGATGACAAAATCGGAGGACCGGGATATCTGGTGCAAAATAGGGGAAACCTATGTCCAGCAGTGATAGATTGAAAAGAGGAGATTGAGGAGAGAAGGAATAAACATTAATTAGCGCCATTTAATCATAATCATGAACAACTGACAGTTTGCAATTTCGACTGCGTTAATGTGTACACATTTGCAAAAGCGCTTGCACTGGATTGCAACATTGCAGTTAATTGCAAAATTCTAAACAATGATCTAACGGAGAATTGTGATTAATTGATGTATCGCAGACGCGTCGCGCCCGGTATTCCAAGCGCGGACACAAAATCCGTGTCTGTTTGCCGTCGATTCAATATGCGTTTGTTCAGCTTGATTCTCATGAATATTTGTGATAATCTCGCGGAGTTTGGCATGCGTGGTGATTACGCTCCGCTCTAATCACTAAGCCGGTGACTGTTTTGCATTCCGTCGCACCGCCCGTTGGGATTATGTCGTGAATATTTCTAAGCAATTTTCATGATTATAGGTAGTAGAAAATAGTAAGGTAAAATATTTGATTCACATTAAATGTTATCATCAGCTCATTAAAAGTCCCCACCGAGGGGTACGAGGCTACCCGTATAGGGTGTCTAGGCTTTAATCGTCCCCGTGGGCCCAGCTCATATTGGCCGACTTAACACACAACTTTTGAACCTCTTCGCAGGCGTGAGCGTGTTTCCTTACTATGTTTTCTTTCACCTTAAGAGTTTATAACATAAATTTTGATTATTATTAAACTGAAAATTACACTAAGGAACTTGTTAAATTATTCCCCTCCAATGTGGAAATGCTACCAGTACAGTTTAACCTCCAACATATATCTTAACTCCAACTTAAATTAACTAAAGTTGCCGAATTACGTAACACAAAAGTAAGGATTACATCCGCAAAATTTATGTTAAACACCACATTTCCGAATTCAACGATCTAATTTCTTAAAACTCATTACTTTAACGGATTAAGGTATTAAGTAACTCCCTATTCATGGTAATCTCTTAATGAATTTAAAACATTCATGTTCAGTCGTTGGTTAATTGCACATTTGGCTTATTAAGAGGAAATTGCTTTCTCCAATTAAATAACGGGTTGAACAATGCTGCATTTATTATAACCGTGTTTGACCTGAGTCGACTTTTGGTGAGGTAGGTAGTGATTGCAAAAAATTGAACCTAATATCGACAAAATGCAATAACCTATTTTGTGTTTTTTACGTTGAATATCTTTTTGATGACAAGCTCCAAAATCAAGATCATAATCAAAAATATATTTAATCAATTTTTATCCATAAAGAACACTTATGAATGTCAAATTTGAGCTAATAGGTTAAGTTACTAGGAAGGTACCTGGCTTAAAAATGATTCTATTGAAAATTACAATCAACCTTAACTGCAGGGCTCAAAGTGACTATCCATATAACATGGCATGGCAGATCGAGCAATAACCCATCACGCTAGCTGAGTGCAGATTTGATGGTGGCAACAACCATCATTCCAAGATAGTTGCAGAGATCAACGGCCTTTGTGCCTCCCGTATGAAGAGGTTTGAGGATATAATTTTTGCTCACCTATCCGATGTGCGTCCAGTACGTACGACAGTTGCTTAACTTTTGCGACTGTCAACTTACGAGTTTTACAGTACTTCGTAGAGCCCTAAGCTGAAAGTGATAATATTATGGTTAAATACATTATGCAACTTAAGCATTCACAATCTCGACCGACCCCGAAGACAGACAATAGACAGACTTGACGAATCTATAACGGTTCCGTTTTTTGCCATTTGGCTACGCCTAAAAAGGACCTGATTCGTTTTTTCTTCTGCCAAGATTGTCCTTATTTCATAAAGGTGAGAATTGTATACATCAAACCTGGTTTAACAGTCGATAAACTAAGGAATGCAGTACAGCACTAGCCGAGATCTAGGTTAAGAGCCGTGAACTTAGTTAATTAAATGTTAGGTAACTGCAACTGCGACCGGGTATTTCGGTACTACGCGTAAGTATGACAGACGATATGTGCGTTGCCTTCCTTAATAACCATGAGATTAAGTTTATGATATTGCGTTCGTAGATCGTATTAAGAGTGCTTTATGTAAGATAAGTAACAAGACATAATCCAGTAATTTGATAACAGATATTTATTAAATCTTTATAAATATGATAAGTATGGTCCAATTTGCCCATAGTCAAGCTGTGTGTAAAAGCCTGTGGCCTGTAGTTAGATATATATTGTCTGATCTAAAAAAATATGTAAACAATTAGTGCAATCTTTTCCTGTAATAATGGAGCAATGATGTAAAAAGTTTAGATTCGTGATATGCTCATAAAACAACCGAAAAAAGTGTTCCGAATGCAGCGACAGCACACATATACAAATTTCGAATGAGCGTACATTTAGCTAAACAAAGAGCCTACAACTGTATACACTTTGGCGGTTCATTTTTGAGGCACGGGTGGCGTTTAAACAATGATAAACCTTCAAACGTTCCTTTTTTGTAATTACATGTAATACTTAAGCATAATATGCTTTACAACCCTGAAAAAGTAATGGAGTGCGAAATGCGAAGTGATATTAATGGCTCCTTATATCAAACTTTACCTACGACGCTATTCCAAACCAACATGACACAAAAACTCTGCAAAACATTTTGCCTTCGCGCGAACAAATTCCAAAGCAAATGTGATTAAATATTTTATACCGAAATTCGGTCGATCAAATTTAATGTTCAAAACGGAATTTTGTGAAATCTCGCTCCATTTAATCTTCAAAGCGTGGGTGCCAAAACACGGATTAGTTGGAAACATCGCCGTACATCCTGATGTCGTGCTTAGAAATTTAAACGCGATCTCAGGCTGATCACTAAAGGTGCTTGCAGGCTTTGCATGCTAAATATGAGGTGCTGCAGTTATTATTGAAAAGTATCTGCTTATAATTTTTTACTTTACTTCTTTTTGTTACGTATACGTATAAAACATTTGTTTTGCTGCAGTCACCAACACGTTTTAAAATAAATGTATAATAACACTCACACAGCGCTATCTACAGTTTCCCAGAGGGTAAGTGATGTTGCTACACTTGGACATTTGTGACTCCGAAGGGCTATGTTTCAGCTTTTAAAAGGGAGATATTTAAAAAGGAAGGAAAATATGTAGACGAAGGTAAAGGTAAAAATATCAAGCGGTAACCTCAATCAATCGGCGAATCACAAGTAAAAGATATTAGGTTACCTAGCCCCTCCGGCAGCGCCCTAACCTGAGGTTCGGGTTCCACTCTGGAACACTCTTAGACTCGTTGCATTTTTATTTGGCTGAGAGCCATCTGCCCTCGCCAATTGTCCGGTGAAGCTGTGAAGGCCGCCTGTGGCTAACAGCGGTAAGTCTTTCCGAAAGAAAAGTAGAAGTCTTGTCAAACACCTGGATTTTTGTGAGATCGTTTTTTAGTAAGTTTTACTTAAACACTATATTTTTGTTTATCCAGGGTGTCAGCTACCAATGAAAAATCGCTTTATAAGTCATGCAGCTCAGCCGTCAAAATTACTCGTATATACTGTAAAAACCTTTTACTTTAATGTTACAAACAGACACCCTAATTTTTTACGTGTTGATGTACGTAAAAACACTCATAAATATTCTATGTTGTACATTTTCACGCACGTAAGTTCTAAAACACTTTGCGTTTCGCAAAGTTTTCTCAGCGACGTAACTAGATGTAAAAGCGTCGGTAAACGGTCCTTACACGGTTCAAGTTGCTATTCTTTGAACGCTGTTTTAAATATTCAAGGCCTGTCACCCGACAGCTTAATTTAGGTGACAGTGTAATCAAGAGAGCGCTCTTTTAATGCCTTTTTAACTCATCTTCGTTTTATTTCGGACGATTTGTCGGGTTTAGATTTATGGCGGATTTGTTTTAGCTGGTGTGTAACAAAGTGAGGTACTCCACCTTTTTTTGTCGAGATATTTGAATTATTAAAAATTATAACAATTTTAAATCTTTCATAGTAACACAGCTTGCACATAGTAAAAGGTGTGCGGGAGAAATGAATATTTTAATGTTTTTTTTGTATTGAAAATGGTTTTCATTTAGCTTTAGAGTTAAAATATCAAAAAAGCCCCATTTCATTGTCGAGCATGCATAACTTTGAAGTCGACCACCAAGAGGTGTCAGCTATCGGGAAAAATGGAAACGATGATGGCGGTTTTCGATAACTGAGGTATACTACAGACAAGAAGGTAAAACAGTTTTATAGCTGTAGGGTAAACCTAATTAGCACCCCACTTTTATTCTTGATAAAACACTTCTTGATTTTTTAATTACCAATCGGTAAATGAATTGATAAAAAGCAGTACCTATAATCTAAAAACATTATGTTATAGCTGAATAATTAAACAGCTAAGGCGATGTAATTTCAAGTGTTTATTGTTCGTACGCGTATACCTATATGAAACCGTTAAATGTAAAATTAATTAAAACATTTACCTCGGAACGAAAGGGTTCGTAAAAGGTATCAAACTGTTTTAATAATGTTCTCATGTTATTAATTTCGGATTACTCGTAATGATATTAATTTATAATTATTATTTTAGTAAAGCAGGTGCTATTCTTATTGTTTTTATTTTATGTATCTGTGTTGATTTTTGGGGTTCCCGGAAGGCGATTGGGGCCCGATTGTGAAATTTTATAATAAATGTCAAAAATGAAATGAAAATATATTTATTCAATTTAGGTCCTTAAAGAACACTTATGAACGTCAAATTTGATTCTACCATACATTGCAACGGTAAGTTGAAAAACATATTCACAAAATGTATACATTTTCTTGGAGGAAATAAGCAAATAAAAATACTTATTTCTATTCGCACAGCGTAGAATAAATCCAAATAAAGGAGAAAATGAGCTTAAATATGCCACAAAATCAGCGGCTAAATATAATAACTACGAGTATTTTAACACAAAACATGCAGACAAATAAAAAAACATATTTTTTAAATGCACACTATTACAGTCGAGAACACTTCTTTGATCGTAAAAATGTTTTTTTAATATGAATAATCAATTCTGTGGCCAACACAAGCAAAGGCAAATCAAAAATTAAAACAGACTAAAAACTATATAGGTGAATCGAAAATTCAACGGGATCAAACTTGCGCTGCAGTTTAAAGTTTTAACCCACTTATGAATACAAAATTCCCGTGAGAATTTTCACAAATCTACTGCGTTGGAAACTGCTCCTCCTGTCCAACTCTCGGTGTTGCTAGGGAAATTCAATTTAGTTCGTTTGTTGTTGAAAATTTGCGTGCGAGCTGTAGCCGAAGTAAAATGTTTGTTTATGTCGAAACGGGTTTTGCTTTTTTGCCACCACTCTAATGAAGTGATAACACAGGCGTGCTTACTCCAGCCATGTTTTGGTTTCATTCTACAATCTTTCGCGTAACTGCAGCTCTAATTATATGTATTTTTTGTATGGGAATTTCAACGGGATAATTTAAACTTGTTTATGTATGTGAATTGAAAAGTTCTAGTTTGTTATGATTGTGATTCTCGATCTCTTATATTTTTAAGTATAAGCTAGATATCGTCACTGCAGTCCAATAAAACTGCTCCGTTTAAGCTTTAGAATTGTAATAGTTTTACAATTCTAATAGTTATAGTCTGATATTAGTTATCACTAACGTAATTGCTAGCAGTCAGACGATATCGTCATCGTGGGAGAGCTTGCGAAGATGCTGAACACCTACATGAATCTTCCCGACGAGTGGGGCTTGGCATGAATTTGAACAAGACGAAAGTCAATGATCATGTCATGCCACAACCAATATGTGTCCTTCTCAAGGTTGGGCAGAAATATATCTACGTAAGCCAACTCATCCCACTTGGTCGGCATAACTTCGAGAAGGAGGCTAGTAGGAGGATTCAGTTGGACTGGGCGGCATTCGGAAAGCTACTTCATGTCCAAACGTCAACGATTTCGTAATGATTTAAGACGAAAGTCAATGAGCAATACGTCCGACCCATGCTTCCATACACTGGGTTCAAAGTCACTCGACGTGCAATGGAGCAAGCAATGCTCGGGGTCTCTCTTAGAGATCGGATCAGAAATGATGAATGAAGACGAAAATAGAAATAAATGTCCACGGAGAGCACTACTTCTCCCAAACTAAGTATCATCATGTAATATTGGTACTAAATAACGGATAAACATACTTTAATTACTACTTATTTTGTGAATACAAACATATCAACATAGAAACACCCAGACCAATACAAACAGACTTCTTCATGCACACAAATATTTGTACTGCCTGGGTATCGAACTCGGAACCCTTGGCATAGTAGCTGATGTCTCAACCATTACACCAAATGGGTATACAATATTTATAGATTTCATTTCTTACCGCTTTTCATCATCATCATAATTACAGCCTTAAATGTCCAGAGTTTAACGAATGCCTCCCCTAATGATTTCCACGCGGAACAATCCCTAGGAGTTGACATTCATCTGCTACTCCCTATTTTAACCAAGGAAAACCTTTAAACGTAGCGACTCAAGAATCACGTTGGTAAACCGCCTTGTCTGAATGCAAGTGGAATAACTAATGAAACACTACCGCGATGTATCTTACTTTAGATTCGAAACAGTAGTGCAGCGCTAATCCGTGCTCTGATCTTGGCATCTTTGTATAATATTATGATGGTTGTTAAGCATTAAAACCTGCCCTGGTATATGGATACGATGGTAAATAATAAACGATATCCTTCGTGGTTAAGTGGTTATTGCGTTAGTTTATATTGCGGTGTGATCTGGAGTCATCGGTTTGCATCACAAGAGAAGATTATAAATATCCACTGACATTCACACAATGCTATCTAGCCCTAAGTTGAGCGTGAAGCTTGCGTTAAGTATACTAAACAACTAATAAACATACTTATACTTTTGTAAATACATACATGTTATACATAGAAAACACCCATACCAATACATACAGATGTACTGCCCAGGAATAAACACGGAACCCTTGGCTTAGTAGCCGACGTCTCAACCATTACACCAAATGGGTTGTCAATGGATTGAACACAAAAAGTTCGTACGTTAGAGAACGTTAAGCAGTCGGTCCCGATAACTACATTCTTACTAGCATTTTATTGTATTATAATACGTACCAATCTTTCAATGCAGATATGGGTATAGAATCTCTACAAAAAAAAACCTACAATTTCCGCAGTTTTCTGTAAAGGTACAGAGGCACTGTTTAAAGTATAGTTCTTCAATTAGCTTTTGTTTTATATATTTTAACTCACCACACTAGGGATGATGACATTTTTTTTCTGTTATTATATCGATGGGCAACAATACAACAATGGGAATAGAAACATTGGTAAAAAAATTACTCTGTTAACATTAAAACTCACAGAGATTTTCCAATTCTAAAACACATTAATGGACTTTCCCAAAAACGCTTCATACTAATGGCTACCTAGTTATGACGTCACGCATCAGTTTGTGAATTTTGTACTACAACTATATGAAATGTTGCGTTTACTAAAACGGTTTCATAGCAAAAGTTGCTTTAAATTGTATGTGTTATCCTTTTGTTAACAAATTTTGACAATTAATATACTTTAAAAATGGACTTGCCCATCTAACTTTGAAGACTAATAAAATTCATAAAACATGAGTTTTCGAGCTGAGAGTAAGCTCATCGTTATATTTAACCCAGATTTGTAATATAAATATTCTTACGATTTCAGGACCCAGTCATCATGCCTATTCATGCATACATTATTACATATTGTTACAGCGTATACATACTATTTGGGAATGTTGCCAGCCTGATACTATTATATCATAGACTAGACTAGACAGCAATCTGTGGCACCTTTTTTGCATTTTGTTGGTTTGTTAATTTTTAGATTTATTATATATAACTGGTTTTCTTTATTCAGGTTATTTAGTAAATTACACTATTTATTATATTACATTATAGGTGAGTTCAGCTCTATCAATACATAATTATTTCTGTTATTAATTGCAAATTGAGTCATTATATTATAGTCAAATCCCACTCAAATTAAACCATTAAATAGCGACTAACATCATGAAGTGCATGATATTTTCCTTAAATTTCAAAAAGGAATCACTAATAATTTCAAGGTCTGTAGTTTGCTACTGAGCAAGTTGTTACCGTTCTGGATTCTAGTCAAAGGAGATTACATACCAAGATTGGTATTGGAAGCTGGTGTTGAAATATCTTCTCAATTTTATTTCTTGGTATACGATATGTAACAGAGAGATTCAGACGTTGAAGAAAGATAATAATAAGCGACATACAAATCGAATCATTTATAAGCCCTCTTACGATAGGCGTAGTCATTCAATTGAAAACGTCCTTCAATACTATAAAAGAAAGCGTCTATATTTATTTTTATTACTAGCTTTTGCATGCGTCTTCATCCGCGTGGAATAGTACCTTTGAGCTAACGCTAACTTTAAGCCTCCCAGGTGACTTAAAACTGCGATATCATTTAAGACATCCATTTCAAATGAATGTTGTAATGAGAAATTTTGTTTTCAATTAAATCATCATAATCATCAGCGCACAAATGTTCCCATGTAAGGGCGCGAGCCTACCCGTAAAGGATAATCAGGCCTTAATCATCCACGCGGGCCCAGTGCAAATTGGCCGTCTTCACGCTCTTACGATGAAAAAGTTTTGATATAAAACTTCAGAATTGTTGTAATTATTTGAGCGTAAGGTGACTCCTTGCTTCTCCTACTAGCCGTGCCCTATAGTGTTAAAAAATGTACTTACGCATACCTTTTGTTTTAATATCTGTGTTATCTACTATGGTACTTACCAAGACGACTTAGTATCAAGTCTACCACCTTGCAACACAGAACACTACTTAGTAATAAAATGTTATATAATATGACGACCCAGGTTGGTGTTGCGGTTGAGACATCGGCTGCAACACCAAGGGTTCCGGGTTCGATCCTCATGCAGTACAAACATTTGTGTGCATGAACATGTCTATTTGTAATGGTCTGGGTGTTTTCTATATATAATAAGTATTTATTTACAAAAAATATATAAGTATGTTTATCCGTTGTTTAGTACCCATAATAAAGGCTTCACACTTAACTTGGGGCTAGATGGCGCTGTCTGATTGTCTGTGGATATTTATTATTAATATTATATAAATCCTACAGCATTTATTCTTCCATTTTGCGAGTGATGCCTCAGACTTCATCTTTTACAGCAATGTATTTTGTCAAGGCGGTCCCAGATGCGTGTTTTTTACTAGAACTCATCTGCAGCAATGGATATTGGCTAGACAACATACGTGCAGCCACTTCAATTTGCTGATATGACACGCTATCTGGAGTTTTCTCAAGAACAAAAACAAATAGGTTCAAGACACAATTTGAATGCAGAAAGGCTGTCGATTTGATTCCCAGTCCTCCATCAAGGTTAAAAGAAAGAAATCGCATGACTGACCATAGGGAATATCTAGTTAAAAGTACAAATTGTCAATAAATCACATTGAAGTTGATCCAATTTAAAAGTTTCGGGTCTTCATTTCTAACCCTCTTACTTTTTTATCACCGGGAGGGTTAACTTTGTTTCTGACCTATCATTGCGCTTCAACTTTATATGAATAACACGTACCATTGATAATTCCTTTGTTGTGGACTATATATTTAAACACAAACTTTTCGGTTCCTAAAACTACTTACAAATTTCGAACTAGATTAATAAATGATACTGGAATTAGATATTAAACATTTTTACGTGCATATACGCTCTAACTATATAGAATCGCATGTTCAATACAAATCGCTTGTAGTTTCATTAAGTCATCATCATGTCTGTTTATCTCTATAACATATATTTTTTTTGTATAAATACTTATCATTGTCATCAACCTTTACTACTACTGCAAGGCAAAACCCTTTCCACACATCAAGGCTATGGAATAAAATACTAAGGTATAGACGGAATCGACGGCTTTCATGCCCTTTAAATCACAGAATCATCTTATTTTTACAAATCGGTTAAGACAACAACCAGCCTCATATTAAACTACAGTGAATAAGACACTTATACCTAGATAAACCTTTTTACTCTGAAAACAGACACCAGCAATAAGTCCCACAACTTCGCCGTGCGCATAAAGAATACGTTTTCGAAACGTTTTACTTGTTTATGAAAGCATGCTTCTGTTGTAGTCAGCTTTCGTGATTTCGCTGAAACTCTAAAGAAACATTCTAATTTTAGCTGGGTCTAGGTAAAATGTAATCAGTATAAAAAAATAGTACCGAATCTCGACATGAATATAAAATTAAGAAGAAACTTCTATGATATGACCTATTTAGACGGGCCGATGACATTATTATAGTGGCGGGTAGCCGATGGATGACGATTCTTAGGGATCATTCCGCGGGACGTCGTTAGTCAGTTAATTAGTCTTCGCTCAAATTGTAAGTAATAATATCGGCTATAACAGTGGTGTGCACTCGATATATGCAAATGAGCAATGCACACACTGGAAAATCGCCAACATATTAAATGATCCCTACTTATTTGCCCACTTTCCTCTACAGATTTGAAACTATCTATCTGCTGCCATCAACAGCACTCAAAATGTAGATTATTTATTATTAGTGCGACTAATGTCACTTACTTTGCATACCCTACTCATAAACTCTGTGCACACCACGAGGCTATAAGTACTTACTACGTAACCTACTAGTTAAATGTTTATCTCTTATTACACTACTGTACCAAAAAATCTATACTCTTTTAACCTAGTTTTATGCAAAATAAAAAGTATCTATTTGATAAAATAGATACGTGTAATTAGGTAGAAACAAAATATTTAGGTGATTGAAAGCGAGTTTATGTAGCAAATGTTCACTGAATTCAATATCAAAGCAATATGGAATTTACTGAAAAAATTCCGCGAATCCATATATCTGCCTAATTATTTTAAAAGGTGAAATTTTACCTTCATTTATTTATAATGATGATTTAATTATAAACATGGGAATTCAAACTCAAACTTCTGGGTATCAAAGTATTATTTAGTGAAATTTGCAACCGGAGGTGAATTCTCCTTAAGTTCTTCCCTCGTGTGTGTAACTTAGAGGGTTCAGGTGCGACCCTTCCGTGTGACCAAAATAGGCAATCGATCCAACAAATTACACCTTACACATTACAGGTAAATACTCAATTTATGACGCATTACAGTCTTGAATGTTTTTGTATCTATATTACTACTGGTTTTGTGGAATCATAGATTTTTATTGTCTGTGTTGGAATTTCTTGACAAGGTCAGTGGTCATACGGCAAGCGTTCCATCTTTGCGTAGTTGACATCCACGTATCCGCAAAACTGCTATGGTGCCTTGTT
Organism: Leucinodes orbonalis; assembly: GCA_019425675.1. Lineage (NCBI taxonomy): Eukaryota > Metazoa > Arthropoda > Insecta > Lepidoptera > Crambidae > Leucinodes > Leucinodes orbonalis. Next base: position 42,073 of record PQWD01002881.1, read on the forward strand.
CCTATTCCGCGCCACAGGGGAATGGAACTCGTTGCCTCCTTGTGTGTTCCCCGAGCGTAGAACCTGGCTGTGAATAAATAAATAAATATCCACTGCCATCCATGCACACAAATATTTGTACTGCCCGGGGATCGAACCCGGAACCCTTGGTGTTGCAGCCAACCTCTCAACCACAACACAAGCATGATCCATCCTCGGCCGCATCATTATTTACCATCAGGTGACGGTCATCGATTTTCGGTGGCTTAATGGTGTGGACTGTCGCCCTCCGGGATTTGAACGGGATTTGAACCTCAGCCCTCCCGGTAGGAGTACCGGGAGGGCTGAGGTTCAAATCCCGTCACGTACCAACGTGTTTTCGAATTTTCGAAATATATATGTAAGTAGTTGACATCCATCTGCCAACTAGGGATCGGTCTGCGTGGAAATCATTAGGGGAGGCCTTCGTTCAGCAGTGGACATAATTGGGCTGTAATGATGATGATGATGATGATGATGATATGTAAGTAATCCGAAGCTCTTACGGTGATGGAAAACATCGTGAGGAAACCTGCGCACACCTGCGAAGAGATTCAAAGGTTGTGCGCGAAGTCGTCCAGCCCGCACTGGGCTCGAGTGGACGACTAAGGCCTAATCACTCTATACGGGTAGGCTCGTGCCCCTCGGTGGGGATGACGGGATGACGGTCTTATATGCATCTATAGAAAAAAAGAAAAAAAAGCCCAAATTGCTTCGATCGTTAATAGTTTCTATGATCAAAGCAAATTTTCGTAGTGAAATCCCTTGAATCATTTATTATTTTAAGATTTTAGCGGATGAATTTCAGCATCTTAAGTCTTTGAGATCAAAGTCACTCACGTGCGAAATGCAAGTGCTACTTTATGGAATGCCATGCTTTGGATAGAAAATCAGTAGTAATATTGTTTTACTTTGATAGTAACAACATAAGTTGACTGATCTTTTACCCCAAACAATATAAAACATTGGATTTCAATATTGTACTTTTGTCAAAGAAAAAAGCAATCTTTGCCGCATTTTATATTCCAAATGTGAAAACCAGAAGAATATCATCAAATATTTAGATAAATATTATTCAGCGGACTTTAACAATGAATCATACACCACAATAGGAGGTAATATTCAAAATAACAAGCGAACTTAATCACGGATTTAAGGATGACGAAATTGTGTACCCTTGTCCCTTAGAGGGTCACTTAATGAGTGTGCCGGTCAACCATAAAATATTCATTGTAATAAAAAGAAGGAATACGTCAAGCATGCGATGGGCCATAGGGGAGACTTGGAATTATGCCGGGGCCAGGTTGAGGTCGTATTTAATATACCTCCGATGCGGTATTGCTCTCGGTGGACATACTACTATCGGGCATTTGTACAGGTAACTAAACTCTATGATTGTCTGCAAATGCGTTCATGGATACTTCAGAATTGAATACACATTTATTATTTACAGCTGAAAAAAAAAATGCACATACTAATAAAGCTTGTATTCCACGATATATAAACATACTCAGAAATACATAGAAAGTTAAAAGCCCCGAACTAAGTGATTTTATTAGAATATGGGGATAAAACTTTGAACAAATCTTACTAATGTTACTTTTTTGTAATTAAATACATTATTATTTTATAAATAATACCTAAACTAGACAAATATTCGATTATTCCTTAAGTTTAATAAATATACAGCATGTAAATTATTTTTTAATTCCAATAATTCAATACATATCGATATAACTATCTTCTATCACATATTGCCCAATTTGCCATAAGTTTTGTAATCAATATATTTACCAGCCACACAGTCAGCACCTTCCTGCGTACGGTCTTGCCCCGTTCGTCGGTGAAGACGTTTCATGAGCTGATGATGACCCCAATTATAATTGTAAATGATAGCTTTTTTCGTGGTAAATTAATAACCTTTTCAACTTAGCTCTTTAGAACCTTGAAGCCGAGGTTCGAGTCCCATCCGGGGACGCCCTTTTTCTTTTTCTTCTTCTCTTAGAAGGCACGAATTAAAGAAGCAAGACTAACCTGGCCAAACTATTAAAGGTTTCTCATGTTATAAAGTTGCCGTACACTCAAATAAACTCTCATATACGTCTAGTTTATAAAATTCTAAAGCAACAAGAGTGGCTTTTTAGAAAATGTAAATTGAGTCGCCTTCACGTGTCCCCAAGTGCACAGAGCGGGTCGAAATGAATGTCACCTGAGGGAGCATAAATCCTTATATATTAAAACTGGGCAGCAGTGACCATATAAAGTGAAACTGAAATAATAAAGACTTTAACTGTGTTAAACATACTTTGAATACAATCATAGTTACTTTGCTAAATAATGAAATTTGGAGGACGAATTGTAAAGGTTGTGAAGTCAACTATTATAGCAGGGATGCCAGGCACGAAACACATGCACACACAGACTCATACGCACTCACTCACCCACTCTCACACCCTCACACGCACACACGAACGCACGCACGCACGCGCGCACACAGTCACTGACTCTCACACACACACACACTAGTGCACTGAGCCGGTCGAAATGAATGTCACCTGAGGGAGCATAAATCCTTAAATATTAGTACTGGGCAGCAGTGACCATATATAGTGAAACTGAAATAATAAAGACTTTAACTGTGTTAAACATACTTTGAATGGAATCATAATTACTTTGCTAAATAATGGAATTTGAAGGACGAATTGTAAAGGTTGTGAAGTCAGCTATTATGGCAGAGATGCCAGGCACGAAACCCGTGCAGTACAGATATTTTTGTGCATAGACATGACTGATCTGGGTGTTTCTACAATGATGTAAAAAAGTATAGATTCGTGATATGCTCACAAAACAATCGAAAAAAGTGTTCTGGATGCAGTGACAGCTCACATACACATTTTTCGAATGAGTTTCGTTTTTGAGGCATGGATGGCATATCTACCTTATATACAGAATAAGAATATCACTGGTGTTTCTATGTATAAAACGTGTGTATTAAAAATAAGGATACTGGTATATAAATTTTGTGCATTCATAGTTTAATACACATAGTCTGCGCACACTTCTTGCTGACAATGGGGCTAAATGTGCGATGCGCTGAATATCTTTATAAATACACCTTGTACATTGACATTGTAACATAGTTTCATATTCACATGATTCCGGTTTCCTAAACCTATGCATTGTGCATGGAATCACATTATTTAAATGTATGTGACCGGTGCTGTCTTTGTTAATGTAGTAACATCATGTAACATATATACCAATATATACTTATAGTGTCTCATTTGATTACTTTTAATCATTTAGTTAACTTACATTTTTACAATTACAACAACACGACCCATTTGGTGTTGCGGTTGAGACGTCGGCTGCAACACCAAGGCTTCGATCCCCGGGCAGTAGAAACTTTTTGTGTGCATGAACATGTCTGTTTGTTATGGTTTGGGTGTTTTCTATGTATAATATGTATGTATTTACAAAAAAAACGTATGAAGTATGTTTATCCGTTGTTAAGTACCCATAATACAGACTTCACGTTTACCTTGGGGCTAGATGGCGCTGTGTGAATGTCAGTGGATATTTATTTTATTATATCTTTAATTTTACGACCAATTTTCATGTCATACATTTTGAGCTTCTAAATGTCAATGGATGGAATCACTTGACTTCAGGGAATCCTCCGCATGAATACTTACTTATAAAATGAAAATATTTAAAATTGTACAAAAGCAATTGTAAGCACCGAAAATAAATAATGCAGTAAACAAATGCTCGATGGAGCGTAACGTACATCCATCTCACACGTTACAAATTGAACTCGACGAGTGCAAAGAAAATTAAACATGTTGCTACCTTGGTAAATACGATTTACTGTCGAAGGTAACGGTGCTATACAGCGGTACGCTCAAACGAAACAATATGAGAGACATGGTTAATGACGCGGCGTCACTCACTCCGCAGTAAGCAAAGGGAAAATTGAATGCGGCATAGGCTGGCGCTCGCTTCCCATTATACTTTATTGAAGAGTGTTACCGGCTTGCCGCATTTAGAGCGGAACAAAGTAGCGACAGCATTGGATGTTACCTACACTTTTCAATGAATTTATTAATTTTAACGTCAACGATGGTGCCACAACGAAGCTTGATGTATAATTATTGAATGCATAATTACGGTAAATTAAATTACGCGGATATGAGTGTTGTGCAGGGACAAACTCTCGAGTGAAATACTTTGTTTGCCTTTTTATCATTTTATATAATATTTTATGGATATAGGAAAGGGTAGGAATCTTTATGCCTCACACGGTGAAAGGTGGTATCTCACCGTTTTGACTTATGGTTTTCGCATGTGGTTATGTCTTAAATATCATTAGTCCAGTTCTATAGCAGAATGTCTTTAGTCCTTTTGCGTAAAAACTTAAACATCAGCTAGTTATTATATATTTTTTTAAAGATAACCCACATAACCCTTATTTATTGCACTGAACCCTTATTTATTGTTATGGAAGGCATAACGCACTCCCGATTTCAAAAAGTGCTTACTTTGTATATTTCTTTAAGTATGTACTTTAGTCAGTTTCTCGTTAATTAACTGCCTATCTTCCCGGCCGTGAAAGTTATGTGCATGTTAACAAAACAATTATGCAATCCAGATCACCCAATCTAGAAATACCTTATTTTATTCACAAGACTCGACCTCAAAGTAGAGTAATCAAAACAAACGTTGTTTATGTTGCGACTAAAAATCAATGTACAGACAGACCATAAAGGTCCTATCAACTCCAAACCAAGTGCCTGTAAATCCAATGCGTTTCTAGTCGAGCCATTACGCTTTACGAAAGTGTTACCGCCACGTAAGTTCCAACGAGCCGGGGAAAGCGTGAACACACTAGTTACAAAGTTAGAAACAAATGACTCACGGTTGGTAGCGCCGCGTTTGTTTTCATTCGAGATAATTCTACTTTCTTTGGTAAGGAATCATTACAGGTTTTCATTTGTTTGGTGCATATTTAATAATCATATATAAATCAACAACGGAAGATATTGTATTCTTAATTTGAACACATTTCTATTATCTTCACAAAGGAAAAGATTATGTCGCTTCGGGAACAGACTATATTAAACATTTTCTAACTGTAAGGTACTGATTTCCTTTAACATTGCATCCCTCATTTGCAGCCTTAAGAATAAAAAAGTACGATGTGTGTAAATCGCGAAAGCATTAGAAAGATCAAAAACATGTGAATAATATCGATACCAAACGATTTCGAATCGATATTTAGCATAGACTTACCAACTCATTTCCAATGAAAATGAGCGCCGCTCCAATGTGAATAACAACCAAAGAAACAATCAACTGAAAGCGAAGTCGGACTTGCCAGTCTTTTGTTTCGTTTCCATCCGCGATATAGTTTGCATTGTATTCCGAGTCTACTGTACCTAGATTCCTCATAATGCATCTCTCATGACCGACTACGGCTTTTAATACACATACGGCACGGAAAATTGGAACTAAAGATTCATAATTAAATCTATGCATGTTCGAGAAAGATTTTCTGCATATTCACCAACATTGTATAAGTATGATTGCGGTTAGTTATTCTAAATGCTTAAGAACTAGTTCTAATTTAAAAGTTCATAACATTGGTTTGAAAATTATTGGTCATTTACCACTAGACTTAAATTTTTATTTAGGCTCATATTTAAAGGGTCTTCATTATTTTGCGATTGAAATCTCATGCTGGACCATCTGGCGTGGAAATCACTTAGGCAGGCCTTCGTGCAGTAGTGGATATTTTAGGTTATAATGATGATTTTTATAATCATCATCTATGATGATTCTTATTCAAGTTCTTTTTTTATTGAACAGGAAGCAAACTAGTTTACGGTTTACTTGCTTAGTGTTATACTTTAATTATATAAACAGTAAACCATTCAAACATGTTTCTACCTCACGTGGAATACAATATTTTAAAGACGATGTAACACGTCTAAAACCGCAATTAAGATACAACAAAGTTACGTCATCACGTCAGTCAAAACTTCGGGCCCAAGATTAAGTTACGACCAACGAATTCGGCAAAGATACATCCTGAGTTATATCTCACAATTCACGATGGAAATTTACATTTCCTGGACTTCTAAAATTTGAATTGCTAATGTTATTATACATTAACTTGTAACCAAGGCCTTGAGTAAAGGAACTGATCTTATTTTAGGGGAAATTACCGCCTTCTGTAATGCTACCCACCTGCGTTAAAAGGTGAAATAAAAGTTAAAAGGGTTGGTCATCAAAGGATACACTGTTTAGCCCATTTTATGTTACAAGAATTAGCTTTTACACGTAAAGCGTAGAAAGGTTTTGAAATGGATGTACGAAAAATCTTTCGGCTTTATTTTTACAGTCGATCCCTTTTTTGCCAGCCGATACGCCTCTGTCCACTGTCAAACGAGAAAATATCTGAAATTGGAAAATTATAACTAAGATATTAAGTTGGTCATGTAGAGATAAAATGTAATTAAATTAATACTTTGTCGTTTCGTCTATTAATATTTTCTACGTCTGAAATGTTTTTATAAATTAAGAAATTATATTACCGGAAATGTTTTCTACGAATATAATTTATTTGATATCAATGACATTTTGATATACAGAATTCTGATCTCGTGTCTATGTCATATTTCAATTTTAGGTTAGTAACGAGAAGCTAGTTTGCTGACTGAAGTGTAATCTAGTAAGGGTATTGTAGCTTGTCAAATTCCAGGATACAAGAGATGAAGGAAACAAGGTATTGTTCGTGGCTGATGTATGTACAGTTGTTGGTTTCCGTTAGCAAAACATTTGTTATGGTAACATAAGCTGAACATAAAAGATCTTATATATTGGAAAAAATACTAAAACATGTTTTAATTGACCTGTATAATAGTGTTTAATGGAAACAGGTTTGAGACTTATTGCATTAAAACTCTACAAGATTTACAGTCACGTTATATTGTGCTTTAGGAGATAAACCAAACAAGAGCATATAAATAAATAATGCCACCCAACTAAAAGCACAAACACTGGATCTATTCAGAGAAATACACTCTCTTAACGCTAACGTGAGTTTGACTTCTAACATCACATGTAGTGATTCGAACAGAAATCTAAAAATACGTTTGTGGAGCCTTGCCTAGAATAATATACGGAGTAATACGAATCACAAGCCACGTTGCCTACTGAATATTTATGAGGTAATGTTGTGACAATACATCAATTTAACCGAGTGTTAACACACAGTAGGCATATAGAAAATTTTATTCAAGATCTGCGTTTGAGAAAAAACAAAAGAAAAGCGCGCTTGAATTAAAGGAGACTGTTTCGTGAGATAGTAATTAAATTAAATATTAATTACATTTTTAAACACTTAATTACAAAACAAACTGTTTGCAATTTATAAGAATTATAGATGCCATAAAAAACATGGAAAGAGCGAAGATTCACACTGAGGTACTCGTACCTCACCATCATCATCAGTTCATTAAACGTCCCCACCGAGGGGCACGAGCCTACTCGTATAGGGTGATTAGGCCTTAGGCGTGAACGACCTACCTGAACCAAAAATGCTAATATCTGGGAGTCCCTAAGTCCCTAGTCATGGGTACTAACAACCTTTTCGATGTATTTTGTCGTTTTTCTAAACTCTCATAGATTGTTTCGGATGTGCCAGATAGTTTATATTCTCAGGATGTGGTTTTTTATATATCAATGAATAATAACTACCTTTTCTCGAAGCCTTTCGTCTTTTTTTATCACTCGTAGTGTTGGTTCCCTATATACCAGTTCATATTGTCATGATATGATGTCATTGATTTTATTTTAAAAGGTACAACAACAGAATATAAACGAAATCATCCGTAGTACAGCATAAGATGATAGACTAATAAATTAATAAAGAGAGTCGCTGGCTCATTGCAGTGGACTGTTCCATTTTAATCTGGAGATATTTGTGCAAATGCAAATTCATATTTGTATGTTTAATAGATCTATTAATAACATAATATACTGAGAATATGTACTATCTGGTACATCGGAAACCAATTCTGTGTTAAAAAATGCGACGAAACACAAACACAGAAAAGGTAGGTAGTGCACTTGCACACTTCGCTTGTCTTGGCCGTCAGTGCCCCCAGATTTGTTTTCTCTAGTGAAATCAATGACACAAATTTATATTTTTTTTTCCAACTAAAACGAACAATAAAGATCTAGACAACGCTAGAATCCCTATAACTCTATGGGAATTGATAATCAAATCCTAAAGTGCACTCAGCTCTATAACTCAAGCATATGTGTCTGAAGGGTGTTCTAAATATAACTTATTACATATTCATGTAGATTGACACCACGTCAATACAACTGGCAACAGAGTTCATTGTTCTGTGAAAATACGCTGTTGTTCGAATTGTATTCAAACTTATATTTTTACAAGTTTAATGTATAGCACAGAATTCAGAGCTGGAAATTACCATTAATTTCACATCGTTTAAAAGGAATGTTTATTAAGGGACGGTCTTTATTATGGCTTTGCATAATTTGTTATATATTAGCATATATATATATATATAAATATATATATAAATAATATATATATATATATATATATATAAATATATATATATAACTATATATATATATATATATATATATATATATATATATATGTTTTATGAGAGTAAACCAAAACAAGTACAATTTATAAAACTGCTCATGTCAGCTGTGTTTGTCGTGGAAGTTTCTAATTAAGGCTTCACAATTTGTATCTCATAACAATGTATATTGGCAATTTAAAGTAGTGTTTCGCACTTCTGTGTTTCGGGATGAGGGTACAGTAGCTGGTGGAACTACCAGATATAAGAGACGTGTCGGGCGCAGTACGGCTTTGATAATAACTGTCCATCAGTTGTCGGTAAAGGTCGGACTATCATGATCAGGCGTATTACTAACCATCAGGTAAGCGTCTTCACCGTCCTGTACACTTAGTAACATAAAAAAAGTTGTTAAGTATATGACTTATAAACTAAATACATAACTTTGTATTAAAAATATTGTGTTTTTAATATCATTGTTTTTATTGTTCTTCCCGCGAAGATAAGTACACTGCAACGAAAAAAATACTGAGTGCAAAGTAAAACGAGCTAACAAAGGATTTTTGGATAAATGGTAAAATTTTAGCTGGTAACCTGTACTGAGCTTTCGTGATCAATTTTCAGTCTTCTCGCGTGGTAACTAGGCGGAAGCTTAGGCTTCCTAGGCTAGGTACTGCGTCGTAGCACAGTATCTATATGCAAAAACACCGTATGCCTTGTACGATTAATACCGTTACTGGTAATATTTGTATTTATTTCATAGATTTAAATATACAAGATAAGCACTTGCGCGTCAACACGTTCCCCGCACATATGATCACATCTATGCCCGGGTTGCATCAAATCAGTACAGTGAAACGTCAACAGAGTCAAACCTATCGACGCGCGGTAAAAATACTCTAAATGGTGTAACGTGTTGGAAAAGATTCATTTCAAGGTCACAAAAACATAATAAAGCCATCCTTATTACTAATGTTTGTATTGTTTGTAAATTAAATTAACGTAAAATATGTAAATAAAATTACGTTTCAAATATTGCGTTTAAAAGGTCAGTGTTACCACTAAAAATCAATCTGGTTTGCACACTATTGTGGAAAAAATTGTAACAATAATATATGAATATAATGTTTTCTATTTTCACGTATATTAACTCAATGGTTTTCACAAAATTATTATATTATCATATATTGACTGCAATTTGAAAAATGCATCAAACTTTATTGTCTATTATTTTTTGTTAGTGACAATAGTCTGCATACCAATGTTTAGCCATGTACTTTAAAATTGTGGAATGTTTCATAAAAACTTCACCCCCCGTTTTAGGGTAGTGCAGGTTAGAATAAGACAAAAGTAGCTGTTTAGTCAGCAACGTATGTCAATTATTAAACATAACATACGAGTCCGCTAACCTAAATAGCAATTACATAATTTACCCATACTTACAAACAACATTGAATTATTTAAATGCCTAATTTATCATTATTGAAAATATGTTTATTTATTTATAATTTTGTGCAAAATTTCTTATGACAGGCAACACCACCCCGAATTGCACGATTGTGTTTCTGTCTTTGTTCAAAGTAAGCAGCGGTATTGTCTTTGTGCCTTGAGGAAGTGAGACAAATATATTTACTTTGAAATCTTTTCTGGTTTCAAAGTTACGTGTCTTTGCAGTTATAGAAGTGGTTACACTTTTAATCGCCAGGCGCGCATGGTTATTGCTACTCTATTTATTTATCTCAATGATTTATTTATACGTCAATAGTCAATAGAGCGTCGGTTGTTCCTTGGTGTGGTCTGTAGCCTTCCGATTTGGAGGGTGCAGGTTCAAATCCCGCCATGTACTATTTTCGTGTTTATATTATATACTAAATCTATCCAACGCGGTGAAGGAACTTCGCGAGGAAGTTTGCCCACGCCTACGAAGGAATGCAATGTTGTACGTAAAGGAGGCCCGCGTGGACGACTAAGGCATATTTGCCCTTTACAGGTAGGCTCGCTCGTGCCCCTCGGTGGTAACGTATAATGATCTCATGATACGTTATTAATATTTGTACAAATAAACTTTATCCAGAAAAAACCCTCTAGGTTTCAATTTCAGAATCAGATTTTTTCTGACATTACTCCGAGAGTGTTTTTTAACACTGCGTCATTTATTATAATTAACTTCATCACAAAAATACCTCTTTCAATAATAATAATAATCTTTATTTCAGGTAAGTTGCACCCATACAAATTCATCAATTCACCAAATAAAAACAAAATAAGATATTAGAAAACTTACGTGTCGTAAGCAAAATTTTTGAACTATATTTTACTGTCATTTTTTTATGAGCAGCTAAGAAGATATGAACTAACACAATACCGAGAAATCTTGACACTAAACGGGATGCATCAAATTCTTGAACATACACGGCTGTTTAAATCAGAGTTTGTAGATGGCAAACTCACATGAGCCTCAGAGTTAGCTTATAAGATTAACTGCATTAGACATATCCAGGCGCAGCAGACACGTATCAAGTTGGTATACTTGACAAAATCTATGATTTTAATCTGTTATTGGTAATGATTATTACTTATATTATTATAAAGATTCAGGTCATTGTTTCTACTCCGATTTCGTTCATAATGACTAATCTTATTTCAAGCTAATTCATAAATAGAATTATTTTAATTTTAACCTTTTTTTAAAGTTACAAGTGTACAGGACGGTCATGACGCTCACCTGATGGTAAGTGATACGCCAGACCATGACAGAGCGGCATTAAAGGAGACCAACAACTGTTAGACAGTTATTATCAATCCGCCAATGCCGCACTGCGCCCGTCACCGAGACAACAGATGTTAGGTCTCTTTTACCCGGTAATTTCACTAGCTACAGTGCCCTCATCCCGAAACACAAAAGTGCATAACACTCCTGTTTCCCGGGATGATATCTGGCACAGCGGTGGTACCTACCTAGATGACTCAGTATCGAGTCTACCTCCTAGTAAAAACAAAATTCTCATAATACGTTACAGATTACACAAACAGAAATAATTATGATACTTGAGCGTTCACTTTCTTATAGAGCCGATGATTGATTTTTGGTATACCTTGTATTTGTTATAACAAATGGAGACAGTGTCACTTATCATCATGTGAACTGGACCTCAATTATTTACATTACAATTAGTACAACACTTCACAATCGAACTATAAAATCGGTATTTCATTACAACTTTGACGTTAATGTTTTCAAACGTGAGTTCTATAGTAGAATGCACTGTCTAATGGTAATACCAATCAAACTCTACTATAAAACAGAACAAATAAGTGCTTTTCTCTCAACTTTTTTCCCACTTTCTTCTCCACGCCTGCACTACTTTTGTTTTTTTTTGTTATCATCTATTTAAATTTATATAATACTTAACTGCTTAATATACTTTTGTAGAATTATATATTTTTACCAATACATAATACGATAAAAATTGAAAATATAATATAATTATTGAAAAATAAAATATATATAATTATTTGAACAATGAATCTGTATTCACACAATTTTTTTTGAAAAAGTAACTACTGAGTTTCGTGCTGGTTTCTTCTCAGTGGAAAACTACCTCCCGAACCAGTGGTAGCTTCATTTGACATTCATAAGTGTTCTATAAGGACCTAAACTGAATAAACACTTTTCATTTTCATTTTTTTGCGGAAATGGGAAGCAATATTAAGTTTACTGTTCAATTACACATAAAGTGCTTTTGTAGTACTTCATCATCGGCTCATTAAACGTTGTTTGGAACGTAAAAAAAGAAATGGTAAAGTGGACTGTATAATTATTATTGGGGTGAAAATAGCGTTACAATCTAATATTAACTACGGCAACGACCGCGAGCTGGGAAGTTTTGGATCAGAGTCCCGCGCACGGGCCGTCGATGCGTCCGGTCCCGCTCAGCTGACCGGTTCCCGGTACCTCGCCTCCCGCGCCTCTCGCATTGCACGCCCCACACGTTTGTGCGCAGACAAACGTTCTCACCGAGGGGCGCGAGCCTACCCATATAGGGTGTTTAGGCCTTAGTTGTCCACACGGGCCCAGTGCGGGTTCGAAGACTTCACGCACAACCTTTGGATCTTTTCGCAGGCGTGCGCAGGTTTCCTCGCGATGTTTTCCTTCACCGTAAGAGCGTTGGATAACGTACATATAATTTCGAAAATTCGAAAACACATTGGTACGGGGGGATTTAAACCTTTGGCCTCCCGGTCGGAAAGCGAGAGTCCACACCATTGAGCCACCGACGCTCCATACTTGTAGTCTTAGTTGACTCTAATTAACTTAGATTGTGGAAAGCTGAGATACATTATTTGAGATCTATGTTCTTGATTTAGAGTATTTTTTTAAATATTTCACATGTTAAATAAAATTTTATTTTATTTGGAATTAAATTACGCTGTTTTATTAAAATAATATGCGAAACGCAAAAGCTAAAGTTAATAAAATATTTTGTATAGTACCCAAGAAGTTGACATGTTATTATTTAATGAAATTATCAATTCGAATTTGTTTACAGCTCAATAAACAAATTATAATTTTAGTCATTGGTGACGACCCATGTGGTGTCATGGTCGAGTCGTTGGCTACTACACCAAGGGTCCCGGGTTCGACCCCGGGCATTACAACCATTTGTGTGCATTAACATGTCTGTTTGTGATGGTGTGGGTGTTTCTATGTGTAATATGTCATCATTCATCATTCATCATCAGCTCATTAAACGTCCCCACCGAGGGGCACGAGCCTACCCGTATAGGGTGATTAGGGCTTAGTCGTCCACGCGGGCCCAGTGCGGATTGGACGACTTCACACACAACCTTCGAATCTCTTCGCAGGCGTGCATGAAGGTTTCCTCACGATGTTTTCCTTCACCGTAAGAGCGTCGGATAACGTACATATATTTTTCGAAAATTCGAAAATACATTGGTACGTGTCGGGATTTGAACCTCAGCCCTCCCGGTAGGAAGGCGACAGTCCACACCACTGAGCCACCGACGCTCTACGTGTAATATGTAAGTATTTACAAAAAAAAGTCTATAAGTATGTTTATCAGTTGTTTAGTTCCCTAACTAAAAGCTCATCGCTTAATATGGGGCTAGATGGCGCTATGTGAATGTCAGTGGATATTTACTAGTCATTTACTATAATCATATCTGTTATTTTGTAATCTCAAAGTTTTACATATTTTAGGAATAATTCTATAAATAACAACTTTAATTCTAAAATTGTACCGTTAAATCTCTAACGTAGGTTTGATAAACGGAAATTGTAGGAAATACGTCGCACCGCCTTGAATATTCATGAGTTAATGTGACAAAGCATAAATTAAGCACGGCGTTACCCGGCAGCCTCTAAAAACACGGTGCAGAACAGTTGCGTGCCAATTACACGGCAGCGTCAGACGCAGCCGTCGATTGCATTGTTAGCTATGAAATAACAAAACGTGTATGGATGAGATACAAGACCGCGGAGCGGTCTGTGGTCAAGTTGCGATCACAAAAATTAACACTTTACGTGTAGGCTCGTGCTCGTCGGTGAGGACGTTTATGAGTTGATGATGCAAGGATTTATATTATTTAAGACATATAGATTTTAATACATACATATTATTATAGGTACATAGAAAACACCCAGTTTGTATTGAAACAGATATTTCGTGCTATGTGCCTCGTTCCTAATGAGCACCGCAAAGGAATGGAACTATTTGCCTCCTTGTCGAGTTCCCCGATCATTACAATCTTGCCGTCTTCAAGGCAAGAGTGAATAGGCTGTTTCAAGACAGGCATGATCCATCCTCGGCCGCATCATCACTTACCGTCAGGTGAGATTGCAGTCAAATGCCTGCGTTGCGATGCCACAAATGTTTGTACTGACTGGGGATCGAACCCGGGAACCCTTGGTGTAATAGCTGACCAATACACCAAATGGGTCGTCAACTATGAATCAGTGTTTACACCTTTATATAAGGGCAGTGATAATTCCACGAAGGTCTATCAGACGTACGCGATACAACGCACGTAACTCAAATGATCGTATCACGTAATTATGATGAATTAGGCCCAGAACTTAAGGCCCGATAGCGCGGTAATTAATCAAATTCGTTAATTTACATTTAATGCCCCAAGGTATGGTTTTGGTTATCGACGTTGATCGGTACATCAGGTTTATTACGATCGTGTTATTACTGTTCATTTGTTGTGAAAGACGCTAACAATATCATTACCCGGGAAAATTTATAAGTGTCGTATTTGGTGATATAAAAATGTGAGCCCCAGTGGATTGTAATAGTGCACGTTGATTGGTTTAAGCCTTATTTGTATTCCGGGTGGATATAAATAATAAATATCACTGACATGCACACAGCGCCATCTAGCCCCAAACTTAGCACACGCTTGTAATATGGATACTGAACAACGTATAAACATATTTTTTTCTAGTTTCTTTTTGTAAATACATACATAGAAAACACCCAGACCAATACAAACTGGCATGTTCATGCACACAAATGTTTGTAATGCCGGGGATCAAACCCGTAGCCCTTGGTGTAACGCCGACGTCTCAACCATTACACCATATGGGTCTACACATTCCAAAACAGAGCATGACGATTGTTGCTTTGGGGGGATCCTTAAATATCGCACTAGCATCGAGCCATTACATCTCATGTCAATTCATTTTTATAAATAAATATGGATTTAAAATTGCAATCTACTTGTTTATATAAGAAAGTACGAATAATGACTTACATTAGATAACGATTCCAAATATTGAGTCAACTAAATCACGCATTTCGTAATAACTTTCTCCCACGCGAATTTTATATATTATCTTTATTGAAATTTAATCTCACTCCGATGTAGATATTTGTTCAGCAATATAAAAAGCTGTCCTAGCAATTTTCGTGATCGATCTGGCTTACGCGAAATCTGTATTAGATATGTTTAATACATTTTCTTAGACTAAAGTCCCGATTCTGGAGGGAGAAATGTGAAATAAAAAATGTTTTGTTATCTAACGGTTCGGAGTTTCTTTAAGCACAATTAATATTGCAAATTTCCATTATTCTCTCTTCAACCTTTTGCAGCCCTCTGGTGGACATAGGTCTGCCCCATTTAGCACTAAACTGGTCAATAGGACATGATAGTATATAAGATTTTATTCTGGTATTTTAATAACTAAATAACTTACGTAACTTGTCTGATGTAAGCTTTATCGTAGTTAATCTATTTTACCTATATTTCGACGGATAACACCGACATAATATTATGATCATCATCATCAGCGTATTAAACGTCCCCACTGAGGGACACGAGTCTACCCGTAAAGGGTGTATGGCCTTAGTCGTCCACGCGGGCCTAGTACAGATTCTCCAACTTCACGCATAGCCTTTGTATCTCTTCATAGGCGTGCACAGGTTTCCTCACGATGTTTTTGATAAACGTACATATAGTTTCGAAAATTTGACAATACCTTGATACGTGTCAGGTTTTGAACCTGCACCTTCCCAATGGGAAGGCAATAGTCCACACCAAAAGCCACCCACGTTCTCACCGACATATTCTAAAAGTCGAATTGTATTAGAATCTCAGCTAAGAACAGATTTCCATAAAGCACTGAAGTAATTTTATTTACAAACATAATCCGCTTAGGGTTCGTCTGGTGTCTTGACATTTCCCTAGCCGAAACTCCAAGGGCAATTATAACTCGCAAGTTTGTAAACTATTGGCAGGGTAACTTAGTTTACTTGAATTAACCGTGTTACCCATATCGTGGGTGCTGCTTTTGTGCTGACATGTTAAACCTTGAATTCAGATAACAAAAGTCAAATTACTTTAGACTATATTGCAATGTGTTAAAGTTGAAATTCCTGAAACTTATTTGATTCCAAAATCCCTATAGTTTCCTTATGTATTTTGATAACAATTTTGGTGGTATTCTTATGCCATGACAATCTTATGAAATGTAGCATGAATATACGTTGACCAACAATATTTAATGGTACAATTTACAATCACAGGACCTCCTCGTATGTTATTGCGGAAAATCATTAGAAGGTATTTTGTTTACCTATAGCTTTTTCCCATCAATCAATCGAGAGCTGATATTTATGACTTTAACAATATTTGATTAGGTATTTACCAATTGTTTAGCTGAAGCACCAATATAAAACATAATAATTGAAAACGAATAAAATAATCTGATAAAATCACAGAATATTTTTTATGTTACCAAGTGTACAAAACGGTCAGGACGCTTACCTGATGGTAAGTGATACGCCTGACACCTGAGACAAAAGATGTTAGGTCTTTTATACCCGGTAATTTTACTAGCTACAGTGCCCTCATTCCGAAACACAGGAGTGCAAAACATTTCTATTTCACGGGACGATATCTGGCACTACGGTGGTAAATAGACGACTCAGTACCGAGTCTACCACCTAGAAAATTACAAAAAATATTGTTAAACTATAGGTTTATGTAGATGGCCGTTTGTATTCCTTATATATGCGTTGAGAAGGAGACAGTTAAAGAGGTTAAATAATATGACAGTTTCTTGTATAAGATTGGACAAAGGACGAAAGGCGTATTCGTAACGACGGGCATTATGCACTTGGCTCATACGAACATAAATCATCGAGACAGATCCGTTTCATATCAATCATCCGAACGGCCTTTGCAGCTAATACCGACCGGGCTCGGGAAACTCAACATTTCCATAGAAGGCTCGCGTCCCTATTATGTAAATGGCTCACGTAGTACCAAGATATGGTAACCTGAGATTTCAACTGTTCGATCCGTTGTGACTGTTTATGGTAATCTAATCTGCTGATCGGGACCTTTTGTGTCGTCAGATGCCGGTGGGTACTATGTGTTTCGGAGTTTCGCGCAGATTGTATAGACTTTTAGTATTACTAATAGTTCTTTTAATTAAAGATAAAAATTATAAAGAACACAGAAGGTACATTTCTTTAGTATATATTCCTAAGCATTCTCAGAGCTCTATTAGAAAATAAATAAACGTGGCTGGGCTGCAGCATTCTCGATACGGCCCGGCCACAAAAAATGAATTTTAGGCAAAACCGTTTGTGGTACAATTAATCTAAACACGGATACATGAAGAACAATTAAAGAACATTTTATGGATATATCTACAAATCACGACAGTTACTGTGGCCGGGCTGCAGCGCAACACGCTTTTACTGACATTTTTGTTATTATAGTGGAATGTACTAAAATGGAATGTACTGTATATGTAAGTTTAATGTTACTAACACAATTATGGATCCAAAAGGGTCTGAAATAAATTATCAATTTTCTGTTGTTATACTATATTTAATATCATCATCAGATGCTCTTTCATAAAGTCTAAAACAATTTCCTTTGATTTAAAAAAATGCTAACTGGAAACCCTTTCACACTATTTATAGAACGATCAACTTGACGCGATATTCGCATGTGTGTTTATATCCGCACCCTGGCAATACCCTTCGCTTCCTATCCTTCGAGCGATCTTTGCGGCGCAAATATGTTGAGGCATACGGAATGGGCATGTTTTAGAATTCAGCTTTTGTTTTATGTGGAGCTCCCGAAGGCTCTTTGTTGTGATGTAGGGGATATCAAGTGATCAGCCGTGCTTTACGAAATCCAAAATCAAGGCGAGCGTTTATTTTAGAAATATTGTTGTGGGAAAACTTAAAGGTGTTCCAATAATTTTTGGGTTACACATAAAAACAATATTGATTATATTATTGAGATGGTATGATAACATTATCAATTTATAGTATTTTCATGAAATACTGCAGCAATCGATTCATTCTTTCAACTTTCTTCATTTGACTTGAATTTGAAAAAAATGTATTTATTATTTGCATTGTTAGAGGTAGTATTAGGTTTCGCGAAAATTATAAATATCAATTATTTCAGTGAATTCATAGATCCGTACCCATAATGTACATTTTTCTGCATCACATCTATTCGATCCAATTTTTAATAAAATATTTGCCAACATGAACAAGCAATAACGCAAACTTGAGTTTTCGATATTAATTACGAATTCTCGAGGTACGTTCGCGACCAGATTAAGATTTCTATTAAAAATTCCAACAGATCCTTCTCCAAAATGTCAAAATGTAAACTCAACTAATTTGTTGAAGCCTTAAGATTTCGCCGGCTTTTAGATTAGACCCACTGCTTCAATTTTACGTCAATTAATCTTTCTTATTTCGTTTTTATTACGTTTGAAATGAGTCATTTCGGGCGCTTATTATTATAATTCTATTTATAAGAAAAACATTTACATTGGTGCTCTTTCTCATTGTGATTGCCCTATTAAATGGACAATTTACATTCCTTTTTGAGTTTCGCACTCGTAAGCCAATTTAAGCTTAAAGTTAAAGGTAAAAGACAAAATTTCAAAGTAATGTAAGCTTTTCTGAATAAATCGCAGCTTTTTAAAGCTTGTTCGTTTCGTGAGGAACGGGACGAGGAAAGGCGTTGACGTCGGATTCTTTCTAACGGAAAATGCTGACCTCATGTTACAGAAATTAATTTTGTGGCTAACCACTTTATTGCTTGAGTAATAAGCTTGTTGCCTTTGCTGTACGCTGAGGAGCAACAGTTACAGGTTTCCCTTTGCAAGCGTCTTTTTTATTTCTTATTTCTACAAATTTCAAACTATTTTTGCGTTTGAACATTATCTAATAAAATGTATTATAGCACTCACATAATAAGTATATTAATAACGATTAAGTAATTTTTACTCATCTATAGCCATCGTCTTCATAACCTCATTATACGTCTGCACCAAGAGACACGAGTCTACCTTTTCCTGTAAAATCGTGGTTTTTAGGGTTCCGTAGTCAAATGGCAAAAAACAAAACCTTTGTAGATTCGTCAAGTCTGTCTGTCCGTTCGTATGTCACACCCTTTTTTCTCCAAAACTATAAACACTACACTATTCAAACCTTTGTGAGTATATGTTTTCTGTGAACCACTATTAGGTTTTGACAAGAAACTTGGAAAAAAAAATTGGGATTCATACATTGAACTGAAACTCAAAATTTATTTTTTCACCGTTTTAAAGTTAAGTGGTTGTACTCTTTATTTTTGTATTTATAATAAATGGAAACGTAATATGAGGAAGCGAAATACTCACTTATACAGTTTAATTTTAAAAGGAAGACGGCATAAATGCACCTGAGTGCATATTGCGGTTGCACTGGAAATGCAAAGTGAGGTGCGTGTGACAGCGGCAGATATAGAACATCTGAATAGGACTGTTGTGGAATTTATAAATGGATGTGTTTTAATATTATACCTTATTACGTTAAAATTGGGGTTACATTTAATTTCCAAAATATTTAAATGGGTTTTTATATTAAGTGAACAGAACGACCATTTAGCTCACAAGAAAAGAAAGGTGACCCATGACAGATACCATATTGAAAGAACTATATTTATTGGATTGGATGTCAATTATATTATTATTCGTCAACACTACACCCATCATCTGAAATGGCAAATGTAATGTTAGCCGTTAAAGCATCAACCCAAACCACAGAAATTCATAACACTTCTTTTTACGAAACACCTGGAACTGCGGTAGTTCATACCTTTAAGACTCAGTACCGAGTTTACGACTTAGTAAATTTATGTTTTCAATAGAAAGAATATGTGATTAATTATAGAACCAGAACAATATTTAAATAATAGGCCTATCTCCCTTTAGCCTGTATTGATAAGCCTTATTACCGTAGTACCTCTCATTCACCACGATAAGTAACTAAAAAGTACAGCCCACGATACCAATTAACTTGAAAGCAATATAAATATGCATTCCCTCCTAATAATTTAAATTTCACTTTGAAATTCAAACTCTGAACTTGCTTGCAGTTGTAGACAGAATTGCAAAAGCGAGTCGTGAAATTCATTCACAACTACTTAAATGGCGTAAACTACTCAAGACGTGGGAATGGTTTGTTATTAATTTACTTGTAGCAAGTAACACAGATTATGTCACTAGATATTGTTGACAGATGCAGTGTATTTTTTCAGAGACACTGAAATTAGTTTATTTGATCAGCAATTTATTACCCTATCAAAAGTCAAAGCACTGCAGCTCTACCACCTTGACAATAATTGTATCTGGGTACTGATATAAAAATTAGGAGTCAATGCATCGTCATAATTGGCCTTAAACATCCGATTGCAGGGACAAGCCTTTCCCACATAGCATAGCCATAGAGAGATAGGGTCGTAATTCACTGCTAACTTAATACGGATTGGTGGGTGTGACACTACAGAGAATACGTGCAAATGGCTCTTATTTGTAAAACATGCTTCAGTTAATGCAAACGAAGCTGCTAGCTCATTATCAATATGTCGTCATCATCCATTATACATGCCCTGACGGGCACGAACCTACCCGTATAGGGTGTATAGACCGTAGTCTTTCACGTGGGTCACTGCGCATTGGCCCATTTCACACATTCTCCGTTGGCGTGCGCAGATTTCCTTACGATGCTTTCCTTCGCGTATAATTTCTAAAATCAAAACAGATTGTACGTGGCCGTTCCTAAATCTGCGCAATCCAGATCGAAAGGCAACAAATCCACATATTGAGCCATAGACGCTCTAACATCTATCAATATGTAAATGTGCATAAATGTTAGATTTCCTTGTCCTGTTGCGTTGATGTGCCGAGTGGGCCCGAGGGACGTAGTCTCTCTGACCCCGTCACGTTTACGACCACACATAACTGCGTCCGACACTCGCCCTTGTTTGATTTGAAAATTTTATGAGCCCCGAAGTGTTCGGCTTGTTATAGTTATAATTGCCTGAAAGGTGTTTTGTCGTGTTTTCAACGTTACATCGTTGTTAATATAAATGAGAGCGGTTACAATGCGGCGTCGACAACACAACACTTATCACTTCATTTATCGCGTATATTCGTTTGTACTTAATACACTTCTATCATTGTTATGGTTTATAAGAATCGAAGATTTCAATTGAAAAAATGGTGTATTTAGAGTGAAATGGAATTGCAATAAAGTGAAGGAAGAAGGGTCGAGAGTAAGAAGCCTTATCAAGAAGGCCCAAGTAGAGATTGACCTGTTTTCTTTACGGAAATAACAATGCTGGGACTGATCAAAAAATCAATTACATCCATGACTACGTGTCATTAGGAAATCTGCACATTCGACATGCAATAGTTGACGAAAATATCGGGGGCACAGGACTCGGAATCAGAGATCTAGTGTCATAAAAAGTCACTGAGACTTTTATGAGTAGTAGTATTTCAAATCTCTTAAAACTTTTCTTTTATCTCTTAACCTATTAGTTGGAGGTTTGGAATAGGTAGATATAATCCTGCACTCGAGAATGACGCCACCGACGCATATCGGTTATGATACTAAATGGAGGTAATATTCAATAATAAACAGACTTATATTTGACTAGAACATTGTTGTATCAACCATTTACACTCGACTTGATTATATACGGTGGAATAGTTAGCGATTACAATTTCGTCTTGGAACGATAAGCATTCATGACTGTGTCTAATATATATTAATTGTAGCACTATGTAACAAAGTTTAGGGTCAATTTACCCATATTTAAATTTGTTTCAATCCCTTCATACACTCATGTCTTCAATTCCTTCTGGGTCGTGTCATCCGTATTCGCACAATGAACTGGCTTAACATTTTTTTTTATAATCCATGCACTTCAAATGTCTGTACCACTTAACATAACATCTTACTACTTTGCCACTTCATAATTTAATACGGTATGTACGAGTAAGTCAAGATGAAATGTAAAACCTTCGTCTTTTTTAAATTTTTTAAATTGGAATAGCTTATTGTATTCTATTTTTTCGAAAATGTTTGTGCTTAAATGTTTTAATTTGAAAAAAAAACTTGTTCAATTGAGTGGAGCTTACAGGTGAAATTCCCGTATCAAAATACTGGCATGAACAATGCTTTCAAGTAATCCCGATTAAAATTTGTTGTCTGATTTTCCTTGAGACTGAATTCCTGACGCTTCTTCAAAATGCCGACGGGATTGCCGCGGTCGTCGAAGTGGTTAACATTAAATACCTTGCTTAAAGTCGTATTTATAACAAAATGTCGTCGGCGTTTTTAACATGGGCTGAATTGATTTAAGTTGGGGTGTTTTCTTAAAACGTTATAAATAAAATGGGGTAGAAAATAATAGATGGTTTGTGTTGTACTGAAATTTTCTATAACAATATATTTAGGTGGCGTCAAGAGTAACAAGTTTACGAATTTTCGAAATTATATGTACATTTATCCGCTGTTCTTACTGTGAAGGATAACACGAGAGAATCCTACGCTCGCCTGCGAAGAGTTTCAAGGGTTGTGCGTAAATCCGCACTGGGCCGCGTGGATGACTAAGGCTTATACACCCTTGACGGGTAAACTCGTACCCTCAGTACGTATGAGCTGAAGATAATGTACAATTTCTTATTACAATTTAAGGACAAAATGACCATATCATATCAATTTTTGTGTAACAACGATCTTATTTGAACACATTGTTGTAAATGTAATGTGCAAATCGCGAATAGTTAGCACTGTGCAGCGTGACTTATTCCCTAGGACACATACATTCTAATTCGCGGTAATGGACCGCACGGAACTTTCCGTCGAGTTATTATTTTGCATAATCACTTTACGTTACGTGTCGCTTGATTAGAACTAACGCTAATGACTTCTGACAGAAGTGGGGGAATTGCTGAGCCGTATGCAATACGCGGATTACCGTGGGAAGTTTGGGCAGTTGACGCTTAGTGCGAACTGCTTAAGTGGTTTTACAACTGCTTATTGATTTCTTATTGACTGAGAATGTTAAAAGTTATATTATTTGTTAAATCAATGTTAGCGATAAAAAAAATAATAAATAAATATCCACCGACATTTACACAGCGCCATCTAGTCCCAAGTTAAGCGTGAAGCCTGTATTATGGGTACTAAACAACGTATAAATATACTTATATACATTTTTTTTTGTAAATACATACATATTATACATAGAAAACACCCAGACCATTACAAACAGACATGTTCATGCACACAAATGTTTGTACTGCCCGGGGATCGAACCCGGAACCCTTGGTATTGCAGCCGACCTCTCAACCGCAACACCAAATGGGTCGTCGAATAATACTTTTTATTGTTCAATTATTAAGATAAAATTTTTAGACCTCTTCAAATGCTTATGTTTACCTTATCACATTGGAAAGGACGTTTCTATTTCTGAAGATACTAAATAAAAAATACATACCGTAATAAATGGCTTGCCAAGCCATTTATTAGTAATAAATGGCTTGTTTATGTGTGTAAATGTGAATAGGTCAAACAACATTTTAAAAAGGAGAAATAATATATTAAAAGATATAAATTGACCGAAACTATCTTTTAACTAAGCAATAAGCTTGTGCTATGAGACCAACAAAAAAGTCTTTTAAAAGATGTAATCTTTCACTGATTCCAATTCAATTATGTTTTCTTGAAAGATAACAGAATATTTGAAATAATAGAAACAGTCAGCGTATCAATTGTTATTTATTTATTTAAGGACAACCAACATAACAAACGATGATATCATTCACAATTAAAACTTATGAATTACATAACAAATCGCTGTTATACTTAAAGGCTATCACGACATGCACTAATGTATGCCTTTTAATAAATTACTTAAATTACATAAATTTTAACGATTACAAAATTTAATTTAATTATGTCTGAAACAAAACTATTTTTCGGACCGAAATGCATCTAATAACAAAG
This sequence comes from Leucinodes orbonalis, assembly GCA_019425675.1. Lineage (NCBI taxonomy): Eukaryota > Metazoa > Arthropoda > Insecta > Lepidoptera > Crambidae > Leucinodes > Leucinodes orbonalis. Next base: position 66,560 of record PQWD01002881.1, read on the forward strand.
ATTTAAATTTGTGCAGTGAGAATGACATATCATATTGTACTGGGGATGTTACAGACGAGCGCGAAAATTTACTAAATTGTGATTGTATTCTGTTAATAGTGGAGAAATGACCAAGATTACTTTTTGAGCTTATTGCTTTAAATGGTAGGTATCTCGACAAACGAGCTATTTTATATGGAACATTAAAATTTACTTTCTGCAATAAACCTGAGCAATCCAGATGTCCACTAACCAGCTTATACAAGAATAATATAGTTAATAGGATAAAAAAGTACACTGCAGTAAAATTTCTTCGAAAATTACCAAGACTGTAACTAAGCGAGCTCTCACCAGCCTGTGCCTAATTTTCTGATCAACATCAAAATAACGTGCCGAGAATTAAGGAATACTCTAGTACCCATTAAATTGCCGTTTCAAAGATACAGCGCGAGTGAAGTGGTAGAAAATTCTAAGGTAATTAGAGCCTTATAATGTGAAAGCATCCACTTGCAACTCCGTCCCAGTAATTTGAATTTGAAGCTCCAAGCTTGCAGATTATATTCTCATTTTGCGAGACGAATTTGTAAGATATATATTTTATTAAATGATTCCTTGCGGCAAATCTATCTAATTCATATAGTTAAGAAACTCTCTGTGGATAACCATCGCCACAAACAACAATTTTTTAATTGTCTTTCCGCGCTAGCTTCAAGTGGTTATTTTATTTAAATAAGCCATATAATATGGGTTTAACATGTTTTATAAGCCTTAACATAAAAGTCATCATCATCATAAGTGATACTAATATGCCATTTTTCATTTGTTTGAATAGTATAAATGAATACATAAATCTATTTCAAAAAGACACATTTGACGCTATTTTGTAATGGGTGATTGTAATAGACAAAAATACATTGTTTAATATATGTTTAACAAGATCTTTATAATGACATAGCATGATTAAATATTCAAGGTCAAAACCCCTCTATATTTTGCAGTCCTGGTCTACAGCTTGTTGGCAGGCGGCTAGAGTCTTATTTGTAGTCCATTACGATAAAGCACCAGCCAGTCAAGGTTAGCTTAAATCCCAAAATATAATTGGGACTATTCTCTAGTAATATCTTTGGTTGGTACATTTATACTTTGAACAAATATAACAAGAAAACATGAAGCTTCTAAAAGCAAGCAGTACCATTCTACTCACAAATCACTGCCTGAAAGCAATTTGTAGTTCAGATGCACACACACTTAGACATACGTTGATCTTGAATAAAATTTCCACTATTGTAGTAATACCATGCTTTTTATTTTAACTCTTGCTTGCTTGCTTCTAATATTAATATTTATGAATCTCTAAGAACTGGATTATTTAATATAGAAGTATCATTTCATTATTAGCAAAAATTGGAAGAAATTTTTTTAAACTAGCACAGAACGAAAAGCGTAATTGAAAATTTGTTTTTCATACCCATGTAATCTGTTGTTCATTACAGCGTATGTCTTATTTGAATTTTATTTAATTGATGTAACTTTGTACACCAAAACACGATTGCGTTCCTAAAAAATCCCAACACGTGGTCACCTAAAATTGCAAAACGCAATACCGACAGCACATCTCGCGTCGCGTTGCATTAAATGCATCGGGCGAGATTTTATTCTAAGCCCGTATCTGATACCGGGAACGTGGGTGATATATCAAAGCGTGCCTTAATGGAGTGGCCGATCTTCAGCCGCGTCAGCGTACAGGATATCGGGCTGTTTCTAACTCTTAGCAAGAAGAGACCCTTGTTTAAGCTGTCTGGCTTTCAGCTTGTGAACTTTAAAGGTTTCTACTTCATGTTTAGTAAAGGGGAACGTTGTTTTTGGAGTATAATAGCCGCGTAAACTATTCGTTAATCATTAACGTCTAGGATATAATTTCCGAAAATGCTTTTATAACATTTAGACTTAAGAAAAATTAGCATAGACTAAGTCGAAACATTTTAAAATAATGAGTTTTCAGAAACATAGATATTATTGAGATTTAAGATCCATTTAAACTATTTAGATCTTCTCTAGGTCGGAATCGGTCGGTCGGGAGTACTTCCACGCTTCTTTCGTTCGCTGGACGTCACTGGAATACTGTTCCGAACCTTGCTCTCTGTGGTCTACCCACTGCCACATTGATTTGCTTGTATATCACCTTAGTTCTGTTCTAAGGATGTCCTTATTTGTCACGTAGATAAACCTTGAGCTTTCAAATGTTCCAAAAGCTTATTTTTGCTTAAAGTCATCTCTCGACAAGTAATACCATCTACTTGTTACATCACAACAGGATTAACCAATGGGTGCTGGACGCTATTTTATAATCTTAATATAAACTTGAATAGCTGCTAATTAAAAGTATAGTTTCTTTCCACGGACTACCTGTTAATTGTATTTGTTCTATGCAATGTGACTTATGCAAGTCCACGCGAAAGAAGCTTGTAGCTTTGCTCGGTATTAATAAAATTAATGCAAATAGCTGCTGTTATATTCTGTCTCGGAGCAGTAAATTCCTAAATAAAACTTATGCAGAGCGAATGAAATGCACAGTTTTACAACACAAAATCCCTGACGACTGGGCTAAAACCTTTGTACATTTTACATTGCAATATTATTTGGTTCACTTATATTTTTATAGGTACAACAATATACTTGCAAATTTTCCAATAGATGCGCTTACATTGGGATAATGATATTCAAATCGGTGGATACACGAGAAGTTTTTGGAATCCACATATTTGAGAAAATATAGCGGATATTTATTTAGTATTTTACGTATGTGCTTTCGATATTTTTGTTCCAATATAATCATATTTTTATGACCGTATTTTATAACGAAAGAAGAAAAATTAGTCTTTCTACTAAAAGGCGAATCAATTACAATGATATTATAATTTATAAATATATATGACGTGGTTAAACGGTTAACAATAAATTACGGTAAATTATATTTATAGTGATTAATGCGTTCTGGTGCTCTTGTCTTATTACTAACGTATATATGAATTTATAAATTAAATGGATAAATAATGCACCGCATTTCCGTGATTATTACACGTTAATGATCAAATATTCCAAATTATGTTAAATTCATAAAGTTTACAAATTATAGTTGCTACGCCTCATCTAGACCGAAACAAAAAGAGACTAAAATTAATTATGTAATCTGAACAAAGGCTATTCATTGTGATTTTTTTAAACTACATTCATAATAATAAATAATAAATATCCACAGACATTAGCACAGCGTCATTTAGTCCCAAACTAAGCCTTTAGCCTATAAAATGGGTACTAAACAATGAATGAGCATAATTATATATTTTTCTTTGTAAATACATACATATTTAAAAAAAATGCCCAGACAAATACATACAGACATGTTCATGCACACAAATGTTTGAACTGCCCGGGGATCGAACTCGGAAAGAACCCTTGGTGTAAGAGCCGACATCTCAACCAATTACACCACAAGGGCCGTCAACATAATATTATAAAACGTACGTTGGCTAATGCTAATGGTTCGACAAGCCTTCTGAAGCATAAATCCATTTATGGCAATTAATTGTTTTTTGAAAACAATCTAGTAAAGAGGTAAATAACAAGTGTGTTATTGAGTAAGAATTAATTGTAGCAATACATCCTTAATCCCAACGGGGTACACTGACCTATTCATAAAAAGATTAAATTCATATAAAAGATGTTCCATTAAAAAAAACAAAAAGAAATCTAACATGAAACGATTCGAACTGGTTACTTATGTAAGATTAAAGAACCTCAGTTTAGAAATGCCCGTTCAAATTCCGTTTTAATTCTAGCATTATTTCGATGGAATCCGATCGTTTAATCGTTCCGGCGACAATACTGCTCCCCGAGGCGTTCTTGCTAACTTCCCAATGATTTAACTTCGGCGGACATTCACCAACCCGATGTCGGAGCTGTTTAAAGTTTCATCACAATCCGGTTCAGTGGTTCTTTGATACTTACTTTTGTGATTGACTCCGTGTACGTTCGTTTCATTTTAACGCGGAAGGATTGGGTAGGTTAGTTTCAAAGGGGCATTACAATGCGAAAAATTAAAGAACTGTTCAGGATACAACAATGAGTACATAATTATTGACTTTGTCCTTGCCTATCATAGAAGATAGTTTGTGAAAAAGCATACGACTCCTCAAAATTGTCTAGGCATCAATTAGCTCGTTCTTGTTTATCCTTATCTTTGCATTTTTGAAATAGGCAAGAATATTTGCTATATCACTCAAGCATTAAGGCCCGTATATTAGAACGAGACTCAACGATGGCGCTATTTGTCATATAGAGCGCTATTCCTTTCTTACTCTATTCAAGTAAGAATCAACGCTTGAGTCTTGTTAAAGAATCCGGCCTAAATCTCGATACTTAAAATCAATAAAAAATAAAAGATCAAAGGCTTCATGAATAGCTAAGAAATTGGTAGACATTGTTGTGCAAATACCAACGTCAGCAACTCTCAGTTCGTTAGAGAACACGTCCACAGAGCGTTGTAGAAAGTTACTAAACTAAAAATAAGTTTTCATATTTCCAACACGATCTTACCAAAAGACCTGGGAACTTTATCAATATTTACCCCAACTTTTTTAATAGAAATTTAGCATTGCTCCTTGTAGGTGTCTAGCCAAAATGTGTTTTAGTTTTCTTTTTAGTTCATATTCAAAACATTGTTGTATGGGATTACAGAAAACATTATTTTTGTTTGCACTAGACCCTTAAAAACTATGAAAAGAGACGACGATATTCTGAACACAAAAATCATGTACAATCTGAAGGTAATTGAAAAATGCACGAGCAAAATTTACTTCGTTAAAAATTGCGGTGAGAAAAAGCAACCGGTAGACAATGTTGCGCAAATAGAGGCGTCCGCAACTCCCGGTTCGTTAGGGATCGCGTGGCGCGTTGTAAAATAAAGTTTGCCGCTAAAAATAAGCCATATTTGCGGTTGTGTAGGAAAAATTGGCCACATCGGTCTTACTCCGCGGATATGTTATCAATAACCGTATAAAAAAAGCAGTTTTGGGAATAAAATCTTTGTCATTGACTCCTGCATATGGATTGCCTCATACTTACACCTTAGCTGTTACAACTTAGTTGCCTCCATGGCCTAAAACTGACTCTGTGTTCTAGTAGACACAGCATTCGGCTGCGTGACTCGTATGTCGTGGTTTCGAATTCCACGAGGAAACGTCTTTTTGTGGGATTTTACCTTGTTTATTAAAAACATTGTAAGCTGAATGGGTTACGGCGTAGTCTCCATTTAGCGGGTACGCCTGTGCCCTGCAGTGGGCCGTTATATGTGATTATGATGATGATACTGCTGAATTGTGTAAGCTGAGGTTTACCGGGTCCTAAACTTTTTTAAATGTTACCAGAATTCTTATTGTAACCCTTATTACTGACTGTTGTATAGTATTAAAAAATATTCAGGTTCACTTTAGATTTTATTTAGAATATTGACTTATCACCCCAATCGTTATATGAATTAAAAATACGATTGCATACAATTTGTAGTACTAATGAGAAATAATTACAGTAAAAGTTCCGGCAACTGAAAAGTAGCAAACTTACGGCTTAAGGAGATATGTCTTAACTTACACATGCTCCGTGAAGTTTGGCAACAAATTACTTCACAATAAAGTGTTCCGAATAAGCACGAAATATGAACTTGGACAGATTCGAGGCACACCATCCGTTCGTTGCAATGGGAAGTTACGTAATTAACTCAGAATTCCTGTAGGATCCCGAGGAAGTTTTCAATTCAATCAATTTCGTGCTCAACATATACACGGTTTGAATTGAAGCTGTATCATTCTCTGGGAATTAGCAAATTGCGAACACTAAGTTATTTCACGGTCTTTTACAGGTGTTGGTTTGTCGTAATTGTGAATTATTCAATGCCGTATTATGCATATTTGACGACATTTGGTGTAATGGTTGAGTCGTTGGCTAATAAATATGTATTTCCAAAAAATATAAGTATGATTATCAGTTGATTGGTACCCGTTATACAAGTTTCACGCTTAACTTGGATCTAGATAGCGTTGTGTGATTGTCAGTGGATATCATTATGTCACTTATTGCCTCTAACCTATTCAACGCCGGGAATCCAACACACAATAGAAAATCTATTGTGTCTGGCTCCTTAAGGCGTCATTGGCAGTCAAAGGGTTAACGCTACCTCGATATTAATATAATATCTTAGAAAGGTATTTGCTCACAGCCACATTACGTTATAGGATTTGTTGACAATCGCATTAAAAATGAATTTGTTAGTTTTCGAATACTTTTTTAAACTATACTTATAGTTATTATGATAAAATAAGCTGCGTTAAACATCCCCCCCGCAACGCCCTAATCCGAGGTTCGAGTCCCGTTCGGGGACGCCCTTAGGCTCGTTGTGTAAATGTTAAGGCCGAGAGCCATCTGCGCTCGCCACTTGCCCGGTGAAGCTGTAAGGCCATCTGCGGCCAACAGCAGTAGTCAGTTCGGAAAAAAAAGAAAAAAAAACTGCGTTAAAAATGAAATTTAGACTTTAAACTAAAAATGCAGTCTAACTTACAAACAAAAATTCAACATTAAAAAAGTTTTTCATTCTTTGATTATTATGATTGAAAGGTATTTGTGTGAGAGAATATGAATAAATAAATTTAACATATGTAATTCACGCCATATTTCATAAATATCAAAACTAATCTACGATAACATATGTAAGTATTCGATATCATTAATTAAACTATTGCGAAACAGCAAACTAGTGAGCTATTTACGATCATAAATCAATTACACTATCTAAGTCGGGCCACGTACAAAACCTCAAACTCCGCATGCCCTCGCTAGCAATTAAAACTTGTATTGAATGGCGATTAGGCAAAACAACAACCCATGGATATAAATTAAGGCAGTTTTAATTACTTTGCAGTGGTTATAAACAATTTAAAACTGTTTAATTTAATCTAACGATATGTATTAATGAATGATTAACCATTCCCTTTTACAGATATACATCTCTCTGCAATAGGTCTTCTACATTCTACGCCGGATTTAATGGAGGATCATGTTGAGCTTTTCAGCCCTTTCAGCCTCAGCTTATCCAGCCTCCACCAGCGACCTAACACAAGTCATTGGTCCATTGGTCCGGAGGGCATCCTACGCTTCAAGAATTTTATTACATATGTTCATAATCCACTTTAATAGTTTATGCAATAATGTATTATTTAAAAAAAATGTAAATGTTAAACAAATTAAACATACTGAAGTGTAATCACATGGATTTGAAGGTTAAGTCGTATTCTACTTGCAAATAAATAGTTGAAATTATTATCGATAGCAGCTGATGTTTTATGTATAATATTTATTTTGTTATTATATTTCATAACATGTCTGGGCTCAATAATTCAAAACATTGTATAATGAGTGAGAAAATCTTCGCTCCACCCTTTGTGCTTCACGCCTTCAAGGAAAAGTATCTTAATTCGTTAATAAGTCACAAAATAATTATCAGTATAGGTACCAGACAGAGTTGCCCCATATTTCAAACTCAAATTTCATAATTCAATTCGTTATCTCACGTTGTTTGCAAACTCCAAAACAATATTTGCCGTGTATAAATATTGTTTTGAACTTATAATCTCAATGTCAGAGCATGAGCGACGATAATCGCAACAACGTGCCGTCTATCGCAGGCACGTAGAATATGGAGCAGTGTTGCGACGTCATCGCGTTAATGGCTGACAATACCGTCGCAATCGCGGTTGTAATTGTTTACAAATAACTTAGATTTTCCTAATATTATAGAGCGTCGGTGGCTCAATGGCCCACCAACCGGGAGGGCAGAGGTTGAAATCCCGCCACGTACCAATGTGTTTTCGAATTTTCTAAAAATATATGTACGTTATCTGATGCTCTTACCGTGAAGGAAAACATCGTGAGGAAACCTGCACACGCCTGCGAAGAGATTCAAAGGTTTTGCGTGAAGGCGTCCAACCCGGACTGGGCCCGCGTGGCTCGTGCCCCTCGGCAAGACACTTTTTCACTGCTTTACAGATTTTGTAAGTCAAATTCAGTCATTTAATTAGTTTACTACGCCTACATTACAATTAATTAAATATACTCTTTAACACATTATTCAACTTTTAACAAATGCAGCGTCATCTTTTGGTCTCTTTAAAGAGCGTCCAGATTTGATGCTTCGTTGTTAATAGAAGAAACGTTATTGCAAGTAAAGTTTCTAGTTTCAACTTCGTTTATTTCTTCCGTGCAATCTTAACATTGTCAAGGATTGAGCAACGATAATCGCAGCGACGTGTCGTCGGTCCAAGTCACGTAGAATATGGAGCAGAGTGTTGCGACGTCACCGCGCTAATGGCTCCCGGAGCTCTGTCGCAACCCGATTAGACCTGTTACAAAAGGAATGCTACAGTGCAATACAATTCCTTGACCTTGAACTAATTATATTCAATATAAATAAATAAGTGTCCACCAACACACACAGCGCCATGTAGCCCCAAACTAAGCATTTAGCCTGTAATATGAGTTCTAAACAACGGATAAACACACTTAAAAGTTTATATTCTTCATAAATACATACACATAATACATAGACACACCCAAATCAATAAAAACAGACATGTTCATGCACATAAATGTTCTTACTGCCCGGAATTTATACATTTTCTTTTTCCTTCAGAACCAAGCAAATCCTCTTAAATATTATCTACTTTTGCTTTATGTTTGTTTTCATCGTTGTATCTGTAAGCACCCATTTTATAAGCTTTTAATATAAATAACGATATAATACCGAGAGCTTGAGACATTTAAAAGACCAACCATTTCATAACATTAAAAGGAAGTTCAATTTGCATCTGGAATTCGAAATTTAACGATCATGAAACTTTAGTTCACGACACAAAGGTTTGAAGCAATGTCTAAAAACAGGGCTACGTGGGATCGTCGCGGTTCGTTAATCTAATCGAACGTGACTTCCGTCATACGGAGTCCACTTGTGACCCCTACGTGACGTCATGGAGGAGTAGACATTGGTTTTCATTTTACATTAATTTTTGAAGAAGCTGCCTTGTGCAATAAGACCACCTATTGTACTAGTTCTTTTATTGTATGTGATTTTCCGTTAATGTGATGTTTCGTGTAGAGATTAACCAAATTTAATAGATAACGTCACATTGTTCGTTTTGTAATGATACAGTTTTCAAAGGTGTTGTTGGTTCAATATTATAAATTATGTAGATCACTTTAGTCTTTTCAAGTTTTATTAAACCTTAGTTAATGATTAAATATTTCATATTTATAGTCAGTATAAATATGAAATATTTAAACCAGTAGGTACAGGGAATATTTTCACTTATTTCTACCTCTCGTAAAACGACTAAACACTTGGTACTGTAAAGTGTGATGCACCATTTTTAGCTTGAAGACAGTTGCAAAAAAAATCAAGTGTAGGTTTAGAATAATGTCATTACCGAGTGCGAGTGATAAACCCTCACTAAGCGATATTTTATTTACCTTATTTATTTTTATTTAAACTGAAAAAGACATAGATGCTATAAAAAATAATGCAGCGAATTCTTCGAAATATCTAAATTAAATGCATAGTACGGGTGGCTTAGGGATGAAACATTCAGCAGAGAATAGAGAGCAGCTCTCTTTGTAAGTCCTAACCTTTCATAGTACTATCTGAAACCTACCCGTCAAGTAGAAAATACATAAATATACCAAATGTAACGTCTAAAGAAATCCCTAAATCCAGAATTGAGTTTTCATGGGCTGTAAACCTATTTAAGCTTAAAATCAGGCTGCTGTTTGGTTACACTCAAAAGCTTAAAGCAATGTCAAAAGCCAAGTCAAAATAAAGGGCCGGACTCCATACGGTTCGTTAGACCAATCGAACGTGCCATCCAACGTACAGTGTCCACTTGCGATCACTACGTGACTTCAATGCAGACTAAACTTTCGGGGTTTTAAAAACAATTTTAATTACATTGCTCCTTAGATATTTACAGATACATTTATGACATTAAATAAGATAATTCTTATAAAGGTTAAAGTACAACAAATAATCAAATGGTAAAAGTATTGGATAAAGTATTTAAAAAATCAGAATAATGCTGGTGTCAGTTTTCCGAGGCTTCTGGAGTGGTTCATAAATCACGGCATCCATTGGTAGCCAGAAGGCTTTAATTGCTTACGATGGCATTTAAAAAACACAGATATCCAAATGTATTCGGATGTGATTGGAATCATCTTTTCTTTGCAGACTGCAGTAATTTAATATATAAGGTCGTTATGAAATGAATAAAAAAAACAAAACACAAAAATACTTTTTCTATGCTCTTCGGAACAATGGTTGCTTAAACTTAAAAAAGCTAATGGCATTAAAAGCTATTAGATAAAAAATATAAATCCATTGTTCCTCAGGCATAAAGAAATAACGCCATTGGTCATCGAATCGGATTTTGAATAAATTTAAAGTAATATGATTTTCTTTTGTTCAAACATTTAGTTTACATAGAGAGCGCCCTCTACTTGTACTATACTTAAGTATATAATCGTACAAAAAACGGCAATAGATAGGACATTTTCGGCACGAAAAATATAAAAGAAACTGAAAGCTTCTTGAAATCCTTCTAACGTTCCTGACAGGATTTTTTGATATTTCCCAGCGAAATTACGAGGATTGGAAAGTTTCCATTTATTTTCACGTACAATATTAGGCAAATATTATAAAGTACGTCATGTAAATAACAAGCAACAGTCATTTCGTTCGTTATTTACACTTGACATGTATTTGCCAACTTAACTAGTTGTCCGGTTAATCCATATTTATCTAGATTAGCCGATAACACGCACAACATTTGAATCTCTTCACAGTCGTGCGTAGTTTTCATCACGATGATTTCGTTTACCGTAAGAGCGTCGGATAACGTACATTTAATTTCGAAAATTTGTAAACACAATGGTAACTGGCAGGACCAATGAGCCACCGAGGCTCAATCTAGGAGCTGGTATCCATATAATATATATAGGCTCATGCTCAGTTTGGTAATGAAAAAAGTATGTAAGTGAAAATTTTGGAAAACTGTAGATCCCAAAAGCAGATCCTGTACGCAGCTGAGACATGGACACTGACTGCGGGATTAGTTCACAAGTTCAAAGTCACTCAACGCGCAATGGAGCGAGCTATGCTCGGGGTCTCTCTTAGGGATAAGATCAGAAATGATTTAATCCGTAAGAGAACTAAAGTTACCGACATAGCCCGCCGGATCAGCAAGTGAAGTGGCAGTGGCTGGTCACGTATGTCGCAAACCGATGGCCGTTGGAGCAGACGAGTTCTAGAGTGGAGACCGCGTCTCGGCAAGCGTAGCGTAGGACGCCCTCCGACCCGATGGACCGACGACTTGCGATAGGTCGCTGGTGGAGGCTGGACGAGGAAAGCGGAGGACCGGGATATCTGGCGCAAAATGGGGGAGACCTATGTCCAGCAGTGGACTGCGATAGGTTGAATAGGTAGATCCCAAATTCCCTCATCCTCTTCCACTTACTTTTTCTTCTATATTTAAACATTGGCAACGCACGTTGGTAACTCCTTCGGAGTAACTCCTCCTCGTTTGCCTATTAATGAAGAAATGAAAAGTCATTCTCGTAAGCCGCTTTTAACAGAATTTTTAATTATTTGTTTGAGTCTAGTAGTTCATTCACAATTCAATCTAGAATTAAAGTCGATTATAATATCAATTCGTTGCCACACCCGCTTTTGAATAAAACTGATTCCACTAATTTAATAATGGATGAAAGCCAGAGAGTTCACAACGTGGGGTAATTAATCAATCCAAAGCTGACATCCTCATAGGTCATGACAAACGATAAACATACGGCTCGATTGATCGGAATAAAGTCATCTTAGCTTATCTCCCACAGCCCCTAACCATGATTTAGATGTTGGATTTCTTAAAACTTTGACAAACTAAGCTTGTTTTATTAGTCAATTATGTAACACAAAGACATAGCAAACACTTCAACTCATTTACTACTATAACCAAGGGTTAACCAAGGGTTCTGAGTTCGATTAAACACCCCGGGCAAAAAAAATATTTATTTATTCACACCAACATGCCAGCTTACAATAAAGTTATCGTCATAACAAAGATGAAAACAAACTCAAAAAATAATAATAACAAGAAATAAAAAATCAATGCAATAAATGGTCAGATACATGTCAAATCAAAATACAATTCATATAACTAGGTCAAATTAAATGTCTCATCAAATTAATTAAACAAAAATAAATTATAACCACTAACACTTAAAATTACTTTTATCAAGAAATAAGTACGATGATACTAATAAGTGTCCCAGTCCATCAAAAAATTGTAGGGGTCTAGGTGTTTGCTATGTATAATAAAATGTATATAGATTTTACAAAAAATACATATATAACAGCTAATGCTTAGTTTGGGTCTAAAGAGCACTGAGTGAATGTTAGTAGATATTTATTTATTGCCAATTTAACTAAAAATATATTTTTAATATGTAAAACATAACAGAACTGCAATATATTGTCTTCAAATTTAAGTTTTGCCAGTCGACAATACGCACCTTACATTCTTTATGCGTTGTTTTATACGAGTATCATTCCAAATATAAGGTTTACATCAATGCCATCACTCAATAATAATGTACATCCAATAAATAAAACAATATTATTAAGCTGATGTTAGCTTTTAATCCACTACGATTTTGCGCACGTAATGATGTCAGAGTTGTAATAGTCTACTAGTCCATATATTTGAGTTTATACGCTGTATTTATCAAATGATCCATGTATTACAAGCAATTGGAGCGTCGGTGGCTCAATGGTGTGGACTGTCGCCTTCCTACCGGGAGGGCTGAGGTTCAAATCCCGACACGTACCAATGTGTTTTCGAATTTTCGAAAAATATATGTACGTTATCCGACGCTCTTACGGTGAAGGAAAACATCGTGAGGAAACCTTCATGCACACCTGCGAAGAGATTCGAAGGTTGTGTGTGAAGTCGTCCAATCCGCACTGGGCCCGCGTGGACGACTAAGGCCTAATCACCCTATACGGGTAGGCTCGTGCCCCTCGGTGGGGACGTTTAAAGAGCTAATGATGATGATGATAACAAGCAATTACAATCGCTTCCAAAATTTATGCATTCTGCGATAATAATATGTAATGTAACTTCCAATTCTTTATAATCAATTTTGATAATTTGGCCTAGTAAAAATTTTAGTGTTATGACTAGATGTAAATACATAACCCCGTACAAACCACGCAGTATTGCATCTTTTACACTTTCGACTCGAAAGCGACGAAATGTAAAGTCTCAAGCAAAAACAAATTCCCAGATTGCATTTTCTAGAACACTAAATGAACGAAAACAAAAACAAAATGCTTACAATCAAATTTCATGCGCTGCAAAGTTTGTAAAGCATTTTTGGCAGCTACCGCTCGCGGCTAACAAAACTTTTCTTAAGTACTCCCTCTGTCCGGAAACTTCTACTGACCTCTTTGGCTGCCGTCTTATTTTTAAAAATTAGCAATCACTACATTTTTAGTCAATTTAGAACAGAAGCTCAATAGATTTTGCTTTTACAATTCAATTTTATACAGCATGATTTCTTTATTACGTCTTGAACGTTCACCTTATGGTAAATGATACGCCTAAGACCAGTAACTTATTATTTTCTATCAACGCCGCACTGCACCTCACACCCAAGACAACAGATGTAAGGTATCTAAATACCCATTAATTTCACAAGCTACAGTCTACACTTTTGTTTCACGGGATGATATTTGGCACTGCGGTGATACCTAACTAGATGTCTCAGTGCCGAGTCTAACACCTATCTCATATTAATAATAATTGTAGTTTTTTATTTGTGTTGAATATAACTGAGTTAAAATATAATGAGGTTGAAAAATTGCGGGTTGAATGTGAAGTACGCGAGTTTTTGTATTTTAATTGAAATGGCAAACCTAGATAACTCTGCCATACATATGTAAAAACATAAGAACATCACATTTTCCGCAAATCGTGCATGTCTTTTTGTGTACCAAAAGAAAACCTCTCAGTCCACGACCAATTAAAACTTACTACATTTGCTACACCGCACACCAGTAGGAGTTTTGTATCTACTCTCAACATATTTGTAGCGTGTATTGTCAAGTTAGCGGTCGCAACGTTGGATGTCCCATGCGAAACTTAGGAGGTATGGTGCAATTGACAAACCGTGGGAGTAAGGTAAAAATCTTAGGAATAAAGACTTGACAAAGTTCTTCTATGAACCCAACAAAATGAAGCTATGAATAAGGGTGTCACTATAAAACAAAATTTTTTTTTTGATTGGTGGCAATCAATGTATTACAGATTACCTGATAGTTAGTGACGTCGCATTTTGAAAATACCTAACAGATAATATTCAAAGAAATGTAAAGAATACAAAAATGTTTTATTCAATTGCCAACAAGCTTATAGGTTATTACCGAAAATTTCAATAAAGAATTTGTTTTAAAAACATCGTTTTTGACTTAACACTTGCTGAATGTTTCACAACTACTGGCAGAAGCAATCAAAGACATTTCTCAAGCAGTCGATTTGTTACTTATTGTTCCGAAAAGTGTTGTTTTGTACTAAATTCTTTTTGATGGCGTTACTGGACTGGTTTCGTATGTTTGTTTTTTTTAATTGAAAAGTATTTAATAATTTATTGAAAATAGTACTGATAAGAATAATAGCTTTCTTAGGTCTATGCCTCCTATAGGTACAATAACATTTCTGTACATTAAATGTTCCTTATAAAAGTCGAAGTGGATTTGTATCATGTATTTATTTATTAGATAGATTCATGATCAATGAATCTCGGGAAATGCCATATTTTGAATATCATGTATTTATAAAAATCAATTTAAAAAAATATTGGATTAAGTAAAACGTATAGCCGAGTATACAGGTGACAGGCCTTAGGTTACCACCACCTTAGGCCGTAGGTGCTTTCTTGTCAACGTTTAAGTTTGGCTATACAACGCGGGAATGTTGCCAGCCTTATGGGTACCATGTCGCAGACTAGGGACAGTGATCTGGGACACCTTTTTTACATTTTGTAGGTTTCTTAGTTTTTATTATTTGAATACTAATATATTTTTATTTACAACATTAAATTATTCGGTAACTAAAATATATTACACCTAAACACTTAAAAGTAAAAAAAAATAAACTAAAAAATATAATTAAAGAAGTCCCTTTCGGCAAAGTTCCGAAAATACTGGCACGTTACCCCTTTGGATTGCCAGACTGATTCTTTGACCAAGGTAGCTGCCAGATCTTCGGTCACCTGTGACGTCGACTAACCTTTTGGAAATCTCTTTGAAAAGCCTCAAAGCACTAGGACCCCACGGACCAAGGGTCTCGACACCGAACGGAACAAAATCATATTCGGAGCCCAGACCCCTGTATTTGCATGCTTTGGCTTTTTCGGCCGCTTCACAAGCCGCACCAGCTCTGTTGATTGTACCATGTAGATGGGAAGGGGCCAGCGTGTCTGCACAAGTTGCATCCCATACTAGCACCCGGCCCATCCTCCATGGAATCAAACTCATGCCATCCGGCCTTTTGCCATCGTCTCTTGCAATACCAGTCGGCTCAAGTAGACTTGGCACGTTGACGGTGGCAAGAGACCGGCATATGACATCGTTAAGTGCGGCATGTCTCGAGAAGCGACCTGCACTTTTTTGGCAAGACAGACCGTGATGTCCCAGCTGGTCGACATCACTGCCGCAGGGACATATATGTGGAGCGCAGACCGGAACCCCCAGCCGTAGACAGGTTGCGATTCGCAGCGTGTCAGGCTCAAGAAAAGTTCCTGTTTTTGACGAAGGGTGCGCGTAAAGCCAGTAGCCGGCTTCAGGAGCACCTAAGGCCAAAAGCCTGGCACGCGCCGAACCCGTACTACAGCTTAAAAGATTTTCATAATTTATTTTGCAGATAATGCTGTCCCAGCTCCGCTGTGAGTTTGGTGATTCTGGAAAATTTTGGCCTGGGCATGCAATTATGAAAGCGTTTCTAGCTTCATCCATGCCAGCAATCTCAAAGTTTGAAGGCGATGCCCTTAAAATTTTACTTATGAGACTAGCTGAACTGTGGACAGAAGAAAGAAAAGCTGGTAAAGCGATACTGGAAATTTTGCGAATCCCTAAACCACCAAAACGGATGGGTAGGGATGCTTGGGTCCAAGATTGCTCGTTAAGCTGCATATTAAGAACAGATTCTAAGCTCATTTTGATTAGATCGTCTATTTGTGTCGAGAGAACTGGGTGTTTCCAAAAGGAGCAGCAACGTAGCACATACGTAAATTTCGGAACAAAAAGACAGAATTTTAAGATGCAAAGTGCATAATGTGGACTTATTTCAAGGAGACGGTCAGCAGTATTTTGAAATTTAGAAATTGAATTGTTCAAGTATTCAGAAATAGATTCATCAATAATTGGAGAACCTAATAGATAAAGCGAATTTCTGTTTACTATTTTAATATTTGAAGCCAAAATGTAAAATTTTTGTTGAACATCATTTAAATTTAAGTTCAAGTTATTTAAAAACAGTTATTTGAATTAATTTATGTTTACATATTTATTATAGAATACGATTTAATTTTAATTTAAAAATTATAAAATATTAAAAATTAAAATTAATATGATGAAGAAAGTTTATTGTGATTAATATAAAAACAAAAAATGAATTTCACTTACTTTAACACTTACTGTGAATTGGCGGGCGAGATAAGCAAATTACTGGATATTATGAGTATGACAATAATCTTCACGTCATGAACTAGAAATTAGACTATACCTCTGACGCAAGGATTCGTAGTGTATTAAACATGACAGTATGGGAGCCTGTTTGCTCAATTACTGATAAAATGAAGATTTCAATTGCATGATGCTCCTTATTAGAAATCTAACTATATATAGATATTCTGTATTTTGCGCCAGACATACCGGTCCTCCGCTCTTCTTTCCAAGCCTCCATCAGCGACGGCCAAAAGTTAGGCTACACTTGCTAAGACGCGATCTCCGCTCACAAACTCGTCCACTCTAACGACCATTGCTTCTGCTAAATATTCGTCTAGCCCACTGCCACTACAACTCAATGATCCGGCGAGCTATGTTCATTACGTGAGTTTTCTCAAGAATAAATCATTTTGGATTTGATGGTACGCTGAGTGACTTATTAGCGGGGATTTTTCTAGTACGAGGAGTATTTCTACGGAATCCTTGATAGAAATATCGGTAGCTATATATTATTAGATGGGAAAAAGAAACAAAATATGTAATCCCACTTTTAGTGCAAATGTAATATTTGTTTTAATTTTGTTGTAGTATGTGCGAAAGCACTCTGCCAATGTCCATTCGTCAGTCTCCTTCTCTAACTGTTTTCAAAAGTCGCGTATAAGAATTTTACCTTTCAATTTAACATTATTATTATTTTTTAATATTTATGAATGTATCATATTATTATGTATGTTATATTCCTTATATCTTAATTTATTAATATAAGCTATTTGTTTTCATATCAATAATATAAATGTATTAGATATTTTATTTATGTGTAGAGTAATGTATATACATCATATTTATATTGTATTTTATATTTAAATATATTTTTTTATGTTTATTTATATTTTATATGTGTATATATGTTAATGTTGAAATATATTATGTATTTATAAGTTGAATTAAGCTTTTCTTACTTTGCACTGTCTTGCCCTTTCATGTTGTTAATTTTCTGTTTGTGAGGTTGTTTGGAAGAAGATCGCTCCAAGCGATAAGGCCGCCCGAATTGCATTATTTCCCTTTATTTGTTGTTAAATATGTATCTTTTTTTTGGTGTGCAATAAAGAATCATATCTATCTATCTATCTATGTGCGAAAGCTTTTACAACCAGCGCTATCCTATACGTATTTTAGTAAAAGTATTAACACTATAACTAGTGAAACATCTATTTGTGCTTATTTTTATATTTTTGGCATTCAAAAGTACCTTTTGAAGCCCGTAATTACCTTACATGTTAGTCGTACAAACTAGGTAATTTCAATGTCCTGAACAGAGTAGCTAACACTGTAATAATTAAACTGATAAGTCATTGCCAGATGTAAACTTGAAACGTTAATTTTAATTAGTCCATAATTCTGCGCTTAATTTTTTTTAAGTCGTTCGACAGTTACTAGATGATCCCTAGTAACTGTCGAACCTCGGCTCGCAAATTCATGAATTTAATAACACCGTGTACGCAAGTCAGAACGCGCCACACAAATTATCACTTGTTTACAAGTATATACTTACTATGTATACAAACACATATTGAATGTATACTCAATGTATCTTAATTGCAAATAATAGTGTAATAAAACAAGCAATACTTCGGTACACTATCTAAAATTAATTTCCTCGGAGTGCTCTAATTCTAGAAATTTAGCATGTTCCCGTAACTAATGTTCGGAGCAGGTTCTACGAGCCCTGTTATGTTAGGGAAATCAGCTAATAGTCCCGTTGCGTGGAAAACTTTAGCCGTTAAATATTATACTGGGAAATTATAAATTACTCAAGCCTCATATACAAAGTTCGATGACCTATATTCAAATCTTCTCATCTTATATAAAATTCAATAATTAAATAACTTGGAAACTCAAAGGTTTTGGTATTGAATTATACTCCTTTTAGCATTATTTACAAGTAAGATGAACTGAAGCTACGTTTCCATGTAGTGGATATTAAATACAAAATGTATCTTCCCAGAAATGTATGTATTAAAACCATTCCTGCTGACGATATTAATAGTATCTATAATAAAATGTACATCCATAATAATAAGACAAAAATGTTAAAAGCGCGATTCAAGTTTTCCCATACACCACCCTGTCGACACCTGCATACCATGCACTTGTGTGTAAATGCTATGCTCTGCGGTATTCTGTCCCGAAGAGGATTACTACACTTACATTCATGTCAGACGACACGCTAAGCCATTCTACGGTGTTCTGTAAATTATTGTTGACGCAATGCATTCAGAGCCTGTGTAGATTCGTAATGTAATTGCACCAACTGGGACGTTCTGCAATTTAATTAATAGCCACTGTGTTTGCAAACATACTTACACTAATGCGCACAGTACTTAGTAATAAGTGTTTGAAGAAGCCAACGATTTGGCTAGTGGTTTGTGTATGGTTATTTGTACTCTTCTTAATACTAACGAATTGATTTTTGTAACCCTTCAATATTAATATGTATACATATTAGTATTAATAACTAGTATTCAATATGAGTATGGCCTTAGAGTTACTAGCTAAGTTTACTAGGGAGTAGATTCAGTACAGAGTCGTCTAGGTAGGTACCACCGCTGTGCTAGATATCGTCCCGAGAAACAAAGTGTTATGCACTTTTGTGTTTCGGAATGAGGGCACTCTAGCTAGTAAAATTACTGGCTATAAGAGACCTAACATCTGTTGACGGAGAATAATAACTATCATTTGTTTGTCATCACTCTGTCATGGTAAGGCTTCACTTACTATCAGGTGAGCGTCTTGGCCAGCAAACAGTTTAACATAACAAAAATGAAATCTATATCATCTTACTCTTTATGGTTGGCAACAGACTTCTTGCTCCTTCAGACTAATAGAGGTCCATATATGGCGAACTCACTTACAATCTTAGAAAGTCATCATCATCAGCCTATAACGGACGACTACAGCGCACAGGCCTTACCGCACAACATAGCTTTTGGGAGAAGTAAATACTAGTGATAAATTTACCTTGATTTAATCGGTAATTTTTCAATGAATTTTTGTGTAAAACTCGTAGATTTAGAATTAGCGCGCTACGCTTTATATCTATGGTAAAACTGATAACTGATGATGACTTTTAAAAATATAAATGAAATCATTGAGTAATTTGAAATGTACATTGTTAAATTGATAATTATAATCGTTATTTTGAATATAATAAAAATCATTTTATTTCAGGAAAGTCGCACCCATAAAAATTCATTTGTAATCATCAATATTCATCTAAAATCAAAATTAGTGAAAAATTATTTAATTCAAGAAAGTGAAATGTATATGGGTTGCTATAACGTGCCGTATTTTATACTGAAAATTGGCCAAATTGAATCAAATTTAGCTATATCGTGTGAACCTCTAGTACTAATGAAGTACTTTACGAGATGGTTATGCCGCAAAGTTGATAAATACGACCAACGTTTTGGAATATTCGATATTGTAACATGTTCTTGGAAACTATCCAAACGCACGATACTAATCATATTTCTGTATAGCGTATGCAAACAGTAACCTATTATAACACTTGCAGTGTAAATATATAAGAGCAAGTTTTGTTTGGCAAATAAAGTTTGCATGAAATTATAACTTGAATTAGTATGTTGAGAAAATTTATTTAATCGTATGCATATTGTAGTGCTTTATTTTATATAACTGCCTAACTCCCGATTGGAAAACCTCCTGGTTGGAAAACAAACAAATGTATTTTTAGGGATCAGTCTAAATGTCAAAAAACGGAACCCTTATAGATTAGTCATGTCTGTCTGTTCTTTCGTATGTCACACTCAGTTTTTTGCAAAACTAGGAACTATACTCTCAACAGTACAAATTGTAACTAAGTATATGTATTCTGTGAACCGCATTAAATTTTTTACAAGGAATTTGAATTTCGGGCTCCTTTGAACTGAAACTTTTTTCAAAAACCTACACATGTGGAATATCAATGTATAAGCCTTGAAAAATGATATTTAGGTTTCTAATATAATTTATGTTTTATAAATTTGATAGTTTGCGCGAGAGACACCTACAAAGTGGGCAAAAAGTGTACACCTTACACATTTTGTTAGGTGGTAGACCCGGTACTGAGTCATCTTGGTAAGTACCAACGCAGTACCAGATATCGTCCCGTAAAACACGAGTGTTTTGCACTTCTGTGTTTCGGGATGAGGGCACTGTAGCTTACCAGGTAAATGAAACTTTACATCTGTTATTTTAGAATGACGAGCGCAGTGCGGCATTGAAGAATATTAATTGTCTATCAGTTGTTTGGTCTCATCAATGCCACTATATCACGTTCAGGCGTATCCCTTAACATCAGGTGAAGTGTCTTAACCGTCCTATATATACACTTTTTTAATTTAAAAAAAAAAATTAAATAACCTTAAGACTATCAGTTTTGAGTTCAAGGCTCAGACCACGAACTATTTAAGAAATGTAGACGAAAAAACATCTTTACATTATCTTAAAATTAAATTATTGTTACATTTAATAGTAAAATAACTAAGACATTATTCAGAGTTATTAATTAAGTAATTTGGCATCGAATTAGTCTAACCTCAAGTACAAGCACTTAGCTAATTTAATGTAATTCAGTGTTATAATCTAAAACTTAGCAGTTCAAAGCTCAACTACGAAATAACTGGCTAGCCGTTAGTCCTTTTAATTAATTTCGGGCTGAAATATCTTGCTCTTAGCGAACTAGGTATATTTTACAGGAAGGTAATATTTGTACGAACTAAGCAGGTAGCCTCCGTAAAGGGCTCCAACCCTTTTTTAAACATTAAAAAAGCTCAATTAGTTTTAAAAACCTCTACGTGCTTAGTGAGTTGCATTACTTTTTTTATTGTAGGTCAGGCCATGTTTAATAATCCGAAATTATCAAGCCAACACGTGATGCTATAATAAAAAAGTAAAAATATACGATAACAACTCAACTGTTTCATTTAAATTAGACCTGTATTATCTTTAGGTAAATTTAACGAAATCGTGACAAGACTGCAGAAGTTGGGTTTTGTGAAAAAATCCCATTAAAACGCGGTTAAATATTTTTCAAGAACTATAAGATTTAATTTGTGATGTTTTTATTAAAAAATAATAATTACATTTTTGAATAAGTCTAAGCAGCTCATAAACGAAAGAAATAGATTAAAATTGTCGTATTTGTTGTCTCACATAATGTAAATTTTTCTGGGTATAAAATAAAGAAATATAAGTTTCATTAATTGACCTACCAGATCTGTATAATAAATGGTTGTTTCTATAATTGTTTTGGTGATTTCAATTTTTTGATTTAAAATGTCTAAACGGTATATCTTTTTAAAAAAATCAACATACATAAAGTTCGACTCCTCTCTCAGTGCCTCTCCAAAAGAATTTGTCCCTTTGTGTATTTAGTAATATATTTATACGTGTTGATTTCCTGTTTAAAATCGATGATATTGTAAAGCATATTGTTTTCAAGTCTTTTTAGCCGACACTTGAGCAATATCTCACAATGTTGAATATCGAATCCCTATGAGAATTTAAAAGTGAAATTCCGCTTTACCCATGCCAGCAAATAGAACCGTGATCCACGTCTCGACTAGACTAAAACATACATGATTCCAGTTCGCAGACTGGTAAGATAAAATATTCTATGAATAATTCACATGTCATACATTGACAGGGTGGAATGGGATCTCCCCCGTTCGACTGCTTGTCAACGTGAGTGAGCAAAAAGTGTGTAAATGGATGTTGGCTTTGATGACAGTTCGATATCTAGTGTGGTATTTTGAATTGTATGTTTGACGCTTTATTATTAGCATAGTAAAGTACACTTGCCTTTCTATTACTTCAACGAAGCTCAACAGGTTTAACATAAGTGCTAAAAGTCCTGCTACGGGGGGCTGAGGTTCAAATCCTTCACGTACCAATGTGCTTTCTATATTTCGATAATATGTACGTTATCCGACGCTCTTATGGTGAGGTAAAACTTCTTGAGGAAACCTCCGCACGCCTGCGAAGAGGTTCAAAGGTTGTGCGTAAAGTCGTCCAACCCGCACTGGGCCCACGTGGACGACTAAGGCTTAATTACCCTGTACTGGTTGGCTCGTGCCCCTCGGTGGGGACGTTTAATGAGCTGATGATGATTTTTAAATAGTTTAGTTTTGATTGTTAATCACGGAAATATGAATTTTCGACCCGATTGCAAGACAACAGTTTACACCAATGACCTACCGACGCTCTACTTCTTCTCTTATGTATCGACGCTTAATCACTGCAATATACATTTCCGAATAATTAACAACATTAATCAAATAGCGCGTTGTCCAAGGTATGCTATCCAACTGGTCTAAATACTGTCCCGATATATGACCGACAAGTTGCTCAGTATCGAGAACATCCCAAGTCGGCCAACAACAACGCCCTGGAAGCTTTCCAACCGCAAATCGTGGAATTTATTTGCCTTCAGCTGTACTAGTGCTAGATGCACGTGAGGTGAATACAAAATGCATGCGCAAGGAACTTACCGTGACTAGATGTATGTACGGTTATTAATAATATTGATTATTAGTAATTTTGATGATCATCAACATCATTCATGTTGTTTGGTAACGGCCGATTAGAATATACCATAATCATCAGCTCATTATAATTACATCTCCACTGAGGGGCAATAGCCTACCCGTATAGGGTGTATAAGCCTTAGTCGTCCACGCGGGCTCAGTGCGGATTAACCGACTTCACGCACAACCTTGGAATCTCTTTGTAGGTGTCCGCAGATTTTCTCACGATAAGAGCATAAGATTAAAAAAAAAACTTTTAATTTTTTCTTGTCCTTTCTTGAATTTTTTTCTGTGCCTGTGAGGTTGTTAGGAAGAATTCGCTTTAAGCGATAAGACCGCCTAAATTGCATTATGTTTTTGTTTCTTACTGTTTTATTTATCTCTGTAAATGTTTTATTTATTTCTGTAAATGTGTGTGTGCAATAAATAATTTCATCTATCTATCTATCTACTTTCAAAAATTTGAAAATACATTGGTGCGTGGCGTGATTCGAACCTGCACTCTCCAGGTCGGTAGGCAACAGTCCCTACCAATGAGTCACCGACACTCAATACAATTGGCACCATCTTTATTATTTCTAGGAAAGCCATAAGGGGCGGTTGTAATTTGAGCATAATAATTAACTTAAAAATCAAGAAGTAGTATGAATCGGCATAATAAAAAAAGAGCTGGTGCGGCGTGTGAAGCGGCTGAAAAAACCAAAGTGTGCAAATACAGGGGTCTAGGCTCTGAATATGACTTTGTCCCATTCGGTGTCGAGACCCTTGGTCCGTGGGGCCCTAGCATTATTAGGCTTTTTAAAGAAATTTCCAAACGATTAGTCGACATCACTGGAGACCGAAGATCTGGCAGCTATCTCGGTCAAAGAATTAGTTTAGCGATTCAAAGGGGTAACGCTGCCAGTATCTTCGGAACTTTACCTAAGGGGAGTTCTTTTAATTATTTATTTAGTTATAATATTTTATTTTTGGATGTGAATGCAGATATTTTATAAGCACAACTATTTATGATACAATCCATTTTTTAAAATCACAGAGGGGAGTCACCCATAAATAACTAAATATCCACTTACATTCACACAACGCCATCTAGCCCAAGTTACGTGAAGCTTGGAGTAGGTATGGATACGAAACACGGATAAACATACATTTTTAATACGTACCAATCATATATAGAAACACCTAGACCAATACAAAAATACCTGTTTGTACTGCCGCGATTGAACCCGGAACCCTTGGTGTAAGTGCTGATCTCAACTAATTACACCACATCGGTCGTCAAATTACTACATTTTCTACATTTGGTCACATTAGTTAATCACATTGCCTGACACCGTTAAAAAAAGGGCGAATTTGTAACAAAAATACCTTTTATAAAGAAACAACAACCCAAAAGTGCTTCCTTCTTAAAAGTCCATTCATGCGAAGAGGAAAACCGGACACAATAGTGCCGCTATTATTTACAAGGAAGCCACTTATGACTTTTGTAATATAACTTAAATACTCTTACCTATTTGAAGTGGATCTTATTGTTTCTTTTTAGCTTTTGGTAGTAGTAAGAATATTACTCAACTTACTGAAAATAATCCTATTATATAGCCAGATAAATTGGGAAAATTATGTTTATGATTAAATATATAAAATGTAGCTCATTTATTTTTATATTTTCTCTTTATCTTGGCGTTTGTTTTTATGTTATGGGAGTACAGAAAGTTCAGGGCGGTCATCTGATGGTAGGTGATACGCCTAACCATGACAGCGGCATTAAAGGAGAGCAACAAGTGATAGATAGACAGTTATTATTCTCCGTCTATGCCTCACTGCGCCCGACACCAGAGACAACAGATGTTAGGTCTCTTATACCCGGTTATTTCACTAGCTACAGTGTCCTCTTCTCGAAATACAAAAGTGCATAACACTCTTGTTTCCCGGGACGATATTTGGCACTGCGGTGGTACATACTTAAACGACGCAGTATCCAGTCTACCACCTGGTGTGCTTCTAGATATAGGCCTTACCTTTTTGTGCTAGTTATCTCAAGCGTCCACTTTCCCCCTGCTCCCTCCATCACTGGACTGAAGGATGTTCAACGCTTTTCTTTCCTTAACGTGGTCTCCATTCCACAATCCATCGACTTTAATGTAATTTCCTTATTATACGTTAATAAGGCCATTTATTAGTTCCAAAGCTAGAGAAGTCAGAGAAACATTCAATGTGAAACCCAACATTAAAAGTTTTTTTTATTTTAAAACTTGTCCTCTTGTATACTTAAGGTAAGTTTCTTGTTCCATTGAGCAATGTGTTTAGTTCGTTGGTTGATCTGGGCTGGTTTTAAATATTACAAGGAGACCGCATAGAGTGGTTCTCCCTATCACTGCGATTACCCCGATTTTGCTAAGGCATTGCTACGAGGATCTGAATCAGCTGATTGTTTAAAAAGTATGAGTCGGTCTTGGCTACAATCTTAGGTTGGTAGTTTCACCAACTTAAGATGTAAAATGCCTAGTCTTAAACCCCTCAATCCACATTGCACCCATGTGTTAGGGCTCGATCTTTACATAGCTATGCTATGCTATGGAGGCCTGTTACTAGCAGTATAACGTTATAGACTGATGACTGACCTGCTATCACGATTTTTACTAGCACAACAGTTCTTGGTACGAATCCCTGCCATCGGAAGTCTAATTCAAACATTTAGGTATCTCAAACACAATAAAAGCGCCCAAAAATATCAGGCTATTCAATACAAAATTGTCAACCCGCATGCAAAATCCAGTTAGGGATAGTTAAAACGGTTTTCTGTTAGAACGAATAATAAATACAAACATTTGCCGGCAATATACTCTTTTATTTATCGGCACCAGGTCGTCACAAAATACGGCTTCCTATACAAACGCGGGAGCTTCCGCGCGGTTTGCCATGACATCGTGTTTCATGCTGGAAATGGCGACTAGAAATATGGAAACGCCCGCATTGTATGCCACTATTCTGTAAGCCTAAACTTTATTTCTACGGTTTCAAGACCAGTGTTGTATATGAAAACAATGTCATATCGGTTACCATTGTGTTGTAAACGGGGGGCAATTTTTCAGTTATGTTTTGTACAATAAATAAGAAAAGTGTTTCTTTAAATTTAATTTTAGCAAATGGTTCACTTCATATTGAATCATATTTTTTTTCATTGAATATTAAACTTGAATACTAAATAAAATTTGTATAATTTTTTAATCGCCTAAGCTCAGTATGCAATTTTCGATAGGTGATATTAATATTATAAATTGTATAATCATGTTGCAGTAGTTGAACATCATTACTGTTATACGGGAATTACTATGAGACGATTCTCAAAGCAAGTCCAAAAATATTAAATCGGTATTCAGTAATAATATATGGGTTATAGTAGGGTGTTACAAATAGGATGAATATGTTATAATTTAGTTAAATAACACTCAGTGTGCACGTTAATTTTAAAATCGTAAAGTTAAATCACATACTCCATTAATAGCATAATCTTCGAACCTATCAATTAAATGTAGCTCCAAAATGGATAACTATTAGTTACTTGAAGTATTGTCTCAACCAATTTAAACTAAATGTGTTTCGAATGTGCGGTCTAAATCTAGTTACACTAAGCACTAACTATAGATCTTCAGCGTTAAAGCCGACACTATAATTAACGAGCTTACAAACATTGAACACCTATTTACCTTCAACATTAGAAAGCCAGTCCTCCATTTAGGAAATCCCTTCCCCGCCCAACATCCCATCTAGGGCTATAAATTCTGTTAACTAGTAGAGTGTGAAGTGGTGACCTAGGCGCTTGGCGCGCCACCTGGCGTCGCGTTGAAGCCGTATGAACTTGTTACAGTCAGTTATAACAGGTGAGTTCCAGATATTACCGCGGTATTAAATTAGTTCCGTCAAGTGAGGAAAACTGGCACACGATCTGCAATGCTTGGACTTGATACGAGTATGGTATAGTGAGTCTACTTTTATGTTAACGAAAGTAGACCTTATCGCCTTGGATGAAGATTGATTATATATTGCTGATGCTTATAATTCGATATTCTCGATGTTATTCAAATCTTAAAGTTAAGATTTTTCATACTTAATTTTATCGGAGTACTGATTTTATGGTAATGGATAATGGCTTGGTCGCTATAATTTTAATATCTTTTGTACTGAAACAATAAAGCGGTTCTGGGGAATGTCTGAAAGAATAATTGTATTTTTACATGCAACGCGTACCGAGAAATATGTATGGAAAGTATTTTTATGGCAAAGTACTATAATAGTATGCGATAGAATTAAAAGGAATATTGCGAAGGCATTTTGAGGAAGTGTTTAAGTTATGAGTATCTTTATATTACATTTTGAATAGTCTTATTTTATTTATTAATAGGTATATGAATTCTTTCCGTTTTGATTGACCGACGTTCTACGTTTGTGAACTTGCGTTCAACATAATTGCCTAAACTCACAAAATCATAATTGTTAGTTTTAAAATTTGTTAGTCATTAACTCTTTAAGCACAAAAACTGATTCCTACAAACTCAAAGAATATTACCCATTGAATAAAACCTACACAACAAAAGAGTATTTTTCATATATGCTTATTGCTTGTGTATAGGTCACACACACAAATACAACTGGTAACAGGTTCAACAGTGTGCTGTTGTCTTATATTAGAAGGAAGATAATACGTATTACCTCTGATAAACTACGGGCGTATTGTTGAAGCGATCTTATCTCTGATCGCATTGAAGACATTTCAATTCAATTATCAGGAGTCAATTCATTTGTTGGCATGCATAAACGTCGTAGTGCCGTGCCAATATCAAGTTGTGGATCGATTAAACTTCGCTCAATAAGCTATTGAGCTTAATTGAGTTAAAGTTTGATTCGTCATGTAATGTTTTGGCTTGGTAGAAAACTTGGTAGAGGCTGACCCGCGTGAGCTCTGGGTTGAAGACTGGGCACAGGTAGCACAGGATAGAGACCGGTGGAAGTCTCTTCATGGACAAGACCCATTTTAGGTCGAAGAGCCATTAACCCATTAAACGCCAATGACACCTAAAGGCGTCAGAAACAATAGATTTTCTATTCTGTTCGGATTTCTTCATTTAAAGGGTTAATTTGTCACAGCAACATTTATTTCATTGTAATCAATAATCACTGTCTGATTCACCCTTCAGTTCTTATCACTGAAATCTGAATTACAGTGGACTGCTATAAATTGGAGCGACACAAACCTAGGACTCTTGCTCCATAAAAGGGAATAGGTGTTAAATAAAAGCAGTATTTTTAAAGCATTTAAGCAATGGCCGGAGAAAGACAACTTCAACCAAATACGTACCAGCTATGAATCGAACTTGTCTGCACTAATATTTTATGACCCCGTTATTGGCGATATACTGCTCAGGCCACCAGAAATGCCCACTGCTTACATAATTGGCCCTGTCAATATTAAATTTGTGAGTAGTAATATGAAAGTCGCTTCCTACGGGACATAAATGTATTAAATTATGAGGCCGAACAATATATGATCGTCTGCATTACCTTAAACTTATCCGGTTTTCTTACTATAAAAGTAATAGTTTTGATATAAATAAATTCCGGGCTAAAGAGTAAGACAATCGGTTAAATTACAGTACTTTTTAATTTAAAATATTTTAGTCGCAAGGAAGCAATTTACTGTGGTACATTCTTCGCGAAAATTTCCGTTCACTACCAAATGGGATGTATGTTTTACTAATAACTTTATCACTCATCATCATCATCAGCTCATTTAACTACCCCACCGAGGGGCACGAGCATACCCGTAAAGAGTGTATAGGCCTCAGTCGTCCACGCGGGCCCAATGCAGGTTGGACGACTTCACGCACAACCTTTCAATCACTTCGCAGGCGTGCGCAGGTTTTCTCACGATGTTTTCCTTCACCGTAAGAGCGTTGGATAACGTCCATATAATTTTGAAAATTAGAAAACCACGTACTAATGTATTTTCGTATTTTACAATTATATGTACGTTTATACGCCTTTGAAGATATTCAAAGGTTGTGCGTGAAGTCAACCATTCCGCACAGGGCCCGCATAAGAGTAAGTAAGATTAATTAGTATGGAGTAAGTAAGTTAAGTAAGATTAAGCAGAAGACTTTGAGCAATGCGTCCTACCCGTGCTAACATACGCAGCTGAAACATGGACACTGACTGCGGGATTGGTTCACAAGTTCAAAGTCACTCAACGCGCAATGGAGCGAGCTATGCTTGGAGTCTCTCTTAGGGATAAGATCATAAATGATTTAATCCGTAAGAGAACTAAAGTTACCGACATAGCCCACCGGATCAGCAAGTTGAAGTGGCAGTGGGCTGGTCACGTATGTCGCAGAACCGATGGCCATTGGAGCAGACGAGTTCTGGAGTGGAGACTGCAAGCGTAGTGTAGGACGCCCACCGGCCCGGTTGACCGACGACTTGCGAAAGGTCGCTGGTGGAAGCTGGATGAGAAAAGCGGAGGACCGGGATATCTGGCGCAAAATGGAGGAGACCTATGTCCAGCAGTAGACTGCGATAGCTTGAAGAAAGAGAGATGCCGAAGACTTTAATAAAATGTTGTTGATTTGTGCCCCTCGGTTGGGACGAGTGATGAGCTGATAATGAAGATATAGGCACAGTATAAAGTTGTCTCAAACTGTGACAAATAAATTAAAATCAATTCCAGTATCATACATCTTTTTTTATTTGAAAGCATGTCATTGGCCGTAAAATAGTTTCTCGATGTAAGCATTCAAGTTCTTTACTAAATAATAAGACCATACCTCCATAGCAAGAAAAACAGTCGTAACTAATACCTATATAGTTTATCAGATTAACTTAACCAGATTAGGCTTACCGACGGGACAGTCCTGGAATATTGCCGGTTCACCAATACTCAAATATCCGACAAGAATATTAATTCCGAAGTCAGCACAATAGCTGGCTCACCAAATTAATTTTGCTAAGTTAGTTTCGGCAAGTTCTTCCCAAAACGGATAATTTCGCTTTTGGGTCCCAAACATCTTTGTGCAATTAGTTTGACGATTACATCGAGCGATACAAGTTTAGTACGAACGGTCGAAGATATGTGAGATGGTTTTAGGTATTATGATTTAAAAAACATTTTCAAATATGTAAAGGTAAACATAGTTAATTTTATATTCACAAAAATCTTTTTTCCCTTCTATTAAAAAAAAAGCCGGATGCATGAAGTCAAATACCTTCTGTATTTGACTTCATGCATCCGGCTTTTTTTATAGTGCTCATTATAGTCTCCTAGATTAGTGCTCATAATTATCTTTTAAATTCAAATATTTAATCTAATTATTAACCATTTATTGCTATTCCACAATGGTTTTAAAATGTCAATTTTTTTGTGTAGGTACATATGGATCCTTTCGGGCCTGTGCCCGAATATCTATAAGTTGCTGACAACTTAAAGATATTTTTTATGTGAGAGAGCCACTCCCCCATTTTCTATTTTTCCTACAGCTACGTTGGATTCTTCAGGGTCGCAAAGCACTCGGTTCTGCTTTGGAGTATCAGAAAAGAAAATCTTCAACCTGTTACAATCCACTGCTGGACATAGGTCTCCCCCATTCCGTGCCATGCATCCATAGGTATCATTTAGTACGAGAACAAATATATAATATATGTTTATTGCCTACCATGTCATTTAAACAAAATCTCCGTTACAGACACTATTTTACTAGGTGGTATATTAGATACTGAGTCGTCTAGGTAGATCACCAGCGCAGTGCAGGATACCGTGCCGTGAAATCGTTGTGTTTTGCACTACTGTGTTTCGGGATGAGGGCACTGTTGCTACATACAGCATAGTTTATGTTTTAGCAAAGCTGTTTTCTGGCCTAAAGGCTTCAAATTACGAGATAATGTGAATAAAGATGCGCTGTGATTTCATTTTAGTACCTATCCATTTGTAGATATGAAGAATTTAGGTGATTAAAGTCACTCGCCACTAGGTTGTTTGCTTTAGTGCTTTAAAAAGTAATCTTGCATTTTTAATATGGCTCAATATGTTCAAATTTTGGATATACCTTAAGTCTTGTTAGTCTACTGGGACTCTATTAACCAACTTCTATCAACTTTGAGTTAACACTTCCCCAAATCGCGTGGTTTCTAATCACCAAATTGCACCCAAGGGCTCACCCGCGCACAAGTCTATAATCGCTATTGAAGTAAGATCCCGTGTCAAGAATTAATGACCAGTGTTATGTGAGCCATCTGATGGAAGAATTTCTATTCAAAACACGTGAAGTTGTTGGAAACATATGTAGAGTTAGAGGTCTAGTTATAACGGTGAGTTAGTTACGCAATCTTAATAATTCAATACAAATTAATGATATCACGGTTATTAGTAGAACTATCAGCGTGACCTGCCGTAATGGAATCGTTAATAATATTTACAATGAGAATGTATTATTCACCAGACAATAGTACAACGGTACATTAAATAGTATCATTAAGTCTCGTGAGATATGTTGGGCGAAAATGTTGCGTTTTTGTTCTCCCAATATTCATTTGGCTATTGTTGGAGCTACAATGATGAGCTGCTATGAGCGGCTTTGTGATTGTGAATTGCCTCGCGTGTGTCTGCTTAGAAAACAAGGGGAGATTTTTTGAGGAAAACCGTCGAAATGATGTGATTCCACAATAACGTCATAATCTGAAACTACAAATCACTTTCCAAGGCATAAAAAGCAAATGCTATGATCTAATAGAGAGACCAACACAAATATTTTGTATTTAAAAGAGTCAAACGAAGATAAGTATGTCATATACAGAAATAAAATATGTTACGGCTGGGGTTTCGGATAAATTATTGCCAAACACGAAAGAATAACACGGTAATACACTTTATTAATTAACCAAATTAATTCGTACTTATTAATCAATTAACGCCACGCACTAAAATTCCGTAATTACACTGCACACTATAACACAAACACTTTCCGCACACACACGTAATAATCACCGTTACCTCTTCACACTGTTGTATCACACTCGACGATCCCTTAGATATCGCTGTATCACTCGCTTCTTCCTTGTGTCGCAGGTATTTCGCTCTTCGTCGCTCTTGAGTAGAACACGACTCCCGGCGCACCCGTCGGTCCGCCTTATATACCTGTCCGGCCGCTGAGCTCGAAGCTTCGACGTCATTTTTTTATTTTTATTTTTATTTTATTTTATTTGGGATAACAAACAGCTCACAATGAATCCTTAAAACTAATAATACATACATTTGTGTTTATTATTGTGATGCCCACACCGTTATCCTCAGATTATTAAAAAGTGGTACTCAATTCATTGTTATCGAGGAATGTAATTATAATTTACAATTTAGTGGGCCTCTTAGGTATTGAAAAAACTTTAACAGTAGGAATTCTAACATCTAAAGAAAAAAAAAATTCATCTAAATATATATCCTTAAGTTGAATTTAATGACTTACACAAAGCGCGCGTAGCATTCCTCCTAAAAGAATGCTCAGAGTCTGCTAATATGTCTAGGTCCATAAAAGTCGTATTATATATGTCCGCCATCCGGGCAAGCGGCGCGCGCGCGCCGGCGTTGGTCCGGCGCGCCGGGGTGTGGAACAGCCGGGGCGCGCGCGTCTCTCGACGGTGCAACTTTCGCGGAATCAAGTAATTCAAATTACTATTCAGACCAATACACTCGTATTTATTATTACATATTTTGTATAGTGTCATGGTACTTAGTAGTATGCGCCTGTTTTCCAAGCTAAGCATATTATATTTTTCTAACATTTTAGTATAATCTTGGCATATTCGATATTGTTTAAAATTAATTATTTTCAAAAATTTACATTGTATTCGCTCCAGCTGTTGTATATACTTTTTATATAAAGGATTCCAAACGGGTGTGGCGTATTCTAATTGAGAACGTATTAAAGATTTAAAGAGAAAGATTAAAGTAGAGGAACGCTTGAAGTCACATGAAGATCTCACTATGAAACCATACATTCTAAGTGCCTTGTCCGTAATCGAATCAATATGACGATCTAGGTGTAACTTTGAATCCAACAGTACTCCCAAATCTCTAACAAATTCAACTGACTTTAAGAGTACGTTTTGTAAATTGTATTTATTAGGAATAATGTTTTTATTTTTAGAAAAAGTTATCTTGATACATTTAGATATATTAAGTTGGAGTTTGTTTTGGGTGCAAAAGTTTGAGAATCTATTTAAATCTGATTGCAGCAGTTCAACATCATTTAAGTTATTACAAACTTTGAAAATTTTTAAGTCGTCCGCGTACATGAGAAAATTAGAGTGCAGAAAGCATGATTTGATATCGTTAATAAATAAATTAAATAGTAAGGGACCGAGAATCGATCCTTGGGGGACACCTGATGATATGGCAACTAAACCAGACGTAAAGCCATTAATCACCACTTTTTGAAATCTATTAGTAACATATGACATAAACCACCGCAGCAAATCTCCACGTATCCCATTAAACGCAATTTTTTTTAGCAATATATCGTGATCCACCTTGTCGAAGCATTTTTGAAAATCAGTATACACTGCATCAGTTTGTTTACGTTGATCCATGTTTTCGAATAATTGGTTAGTAAATAACATAAGATTAGTTGTGGTTGACCTACGCTTAACAAAACCATGCTGTTCAGGTATAATTACATTG
Organism: Leucinodes orbonalis; assembly: GCA_019425675.1. Taxonomy (NCBI): domain Eukaryota; kingdom Metazoa; phylum Arthropoda; class Insecta; order Lepidoptera; family Crambidae; genus Leucinodes; species Leucinodes orbonalis. The sequence continues at coordinate 100,722 of PQWD01002881.1, forward strand.
TGTAATAATGGATAAATAATGTTATGTACTAGGCGCTCAAAAAGCTTCGACATTACAGAAAGAATTGAAATTGGACGATAGTTCTCAACGTCATGTTTGTCACCACTTTTATAAACAGGCGTCACGTGAGCGTGCTTCCAAGTGGACGGAAATACACCCTCCCCCAAGCACCTATTATAAATAATATGAAGTGGTTCTGATACAGCTTCCGCTGTTGATTTTAAAAATATTACTGGGATACCATCCGGGCCAGGCCCCTTAGATATATCCATTTTTCCCAATTCCTTAATTATACTCAGTTTATCTATTTGTATATATGAAATGGATGGTGCATCAGCCGACATTGATGACGGCGGCTGCCAGCTTTTTGTGTTCAGTGTTGATGGCTCATAGACTGATTGAAAATATGTCGCGAATAAATTACTTATTTGGGTGGGATCACTAGACTTTAAACTTTTATAGTACATTGTGTCAGGAATTGTTGATTTACCTTTACGATTAGCTATGAATGACCAGAAATATTTAACATTCACAGCTATACTATCTTCAACCAATTTTACGTAATTAAAATAGCACTTACTACATTCGACTTTAAACCTCTTACGGTGGATAGAAAATGCCTCATATGCTGAGGTACATTGATATCTTTTCCATTGCTTCCACGACCTCTCTTTTTCCTTGAAAATATGAATGAGAGCTGGTGTAAACCAGCAAGGGAAACGGTCAGACTTTTGTCGCGAAGTAGGTATATGAGTTCGTATGATTTCATAAAGTACTTCATAAAATTTTTGGACAGCTATATTAATATCGAGTCACTTAGAACCTCTTTCCAGGCAATTTTATTTAGCTCACATTTTATTTTGTCGTAATTGGCAGCACTATATTTATATTTCGTAAGTGGTCGATGTTTCATGGGTAAAAAGTGAAAGCACATATTTATTTTAGCAATAAATGGCGGATGATGGTTATCAGGCGGTAATATCCCATCACACGGTAGTACCTCACAGTCGCGGTTAGATATACATAAATCAAGGATACGATGGGATTTATTTATTATATGATTATATTGAAACGAGTTAGTTTCGGCTATAAATTCAGAGAGGTATGAACTTGAACCCCCCATGTTTGCACTCACGAGCCCCAAACCATTATTATCACTACGGATCCATTCTATTAGCGGTTGATTGTAATCGCCTAATATATAAAATGATTCAATATTGATTTGAGAAACAATTGTATCAAGACTAGAAAAGTGCGCCGCGTAAACATCATCGGGCGTGCCGGGCGGAATGTACGTAGCGCTTATTATGTGTTGTTTATTATGGCGTGCTGATGGCAACGCGATTATGACGTTTTCAATGTAAGCAGCGGGGCCCGCCAGCGATAAGCAAACCGGGTCGCATCAGTCTGTACCGCAATCATACACCTCGCTCCGTCTTTGTTAGAGTTAAAGTGAACGGTCACGGTCGCTCTAAACACTACATGATCTATATCGATAAACTCTTTATCGGAAATATTGAGAAGGTATATAACAGTTTCAGTGAATACAATTATATCGTATAATAATGCACAACACACTCATGTATAATGATTGAAGTTTTAGTGCGCATTCCTCTACAGTTCTGATAGTAAATAGTTGGCTGTTAAACCAACTCTGTGTAAAAATCCAATCCATAGTGTTCCCTTACTAGAATAAAGTGAAGAATTTTTTGTGAATAAAATACACCACACCTTACACACATCAAAAGGAGCAAAATTTATATATTTAACACATAACACAGTTGTTTTTTTAATACAGGAAGTAAATGATATTATTGTATGTTTTATAGGTAAGTAGTACTGATTCAATATATGAACAATCCCGCTATGCAGGTGCCAAACGTTTGTGCATATAAAGCTGATATAATTTACATGATTCGAATTACTTTCCATGATAATAGCAGGTATAAACAAATCTGACATAACAAACTGAGCACAATACAAGCAAAATATAAAAGCGAATAAACATATTACTTGAGGTAGCACATCAAGATGCGCTCGGGTTATTTCCTGGGTGGCTGCTACCCCGTTTGACCTGGGCAAGTTTGGCGACGTCAGCTTGGCTTCGTATCGCAAATATTGGTGATGTGTCAGACTTACGGACGAGAACGGTAGCGTTTTTGATCCAGATGTATTTGAAACCATGTTGGTACGCCGCTTCCCGGCTGATCCGAAATAACTGTTTATTACGTAACGTTAAATGTTCATTGAGAAATACGTTTGTAGGGGTACCTGAGATGCCTATATCGGTACTTTTGAGTCGTTTTGTCAGACGAGAGGCACTAAGGACGTTATCCCGTAATGTACGCGAGCACAGCTTCACTATAATATTTTTCGGACGGGAGTTTTCCTCTTTACGGGCATGTGGCACACGATGAACAGAAATAATATTATCACGGTTTAACTGGCATTTAATGGCAGCCCAGCGATTCAAGTATAGTCAATAGATTTTCGCCTTTTTTCTCGGGTACATTGCATACTTCGAGGTTATTTTGACGGGCTTGCTGTTCCATTATATCGAGTTTTAACTGAAGATCCACAACCATTCCTGATAAATTACTTAATGTGTCTGGTTTCAGGCTATTCATGCCGCTTTTTAAGTCTAGCACTTCCTTAAATTGAAATTCACAGGATTCCTTCAAGCTCGATAGTTCCGCTAAATTGTTCTTCAGGCAGGAGTATTCAGATCGGAGTCCGTTTAGTTCTCTTTTAATTTCTGATGTGGTAGTAGTTAATTTGGTAAGCTCAGTCTTTATTATGTTGTTAATGTTGTCATTTAACTTCACTATGTTATCGGACAGTTCCATTCGTACTTCAGCAATCAAACTATTCATTTTATTGCAAATAGTCTTTTCCAGTTTTTCCATTGCTATAAAAATTTTCTTCTGATCTTTTTCTCTTCCTCAACGCAATATTTGGTAATTCTTCCTTGTTTGAGACACTAAGGTCGGGATTCGATTGGTGCTGCTTGTTTGGAGAGGGAGTCATTGTTACCTTGTCACACTCAGTACTTTTATAACTGCGTAGAAGGAGATAGTTGTATAGACACGGAATTTGCCCACTATAGAACTCACTACCAAGAATAATCTAATTTAGACCTTATTTACCCCGAAAACAAGTAAATCGAGTAACACGTCTGTATCGAAGCTCTCGCGAGAGGGGTTTGAGATGATGGGTATAGATGATATAAGATTAAGTATAGGCATCCAAACAGAGTCTCCCATCCATAACTAAACGAAACAGCCTAATGACCGGTGGGTAGATAAATGCACGTAATTTCGACCGTCCGCTTAGCTGCGGGCGCACACGCACGCGACTATAGGTACCTACCCTTGGTTCGAGAGCAGCTTTTTTGTAAAGCTCAGTCTGTACAAATAAGGTCCTTAATACCTTGACGATAAGGTTTAATTCAAAGCTATGGACGTCGTAAAAACATATAACGACGGACAAACGAACAGCTTTGTGCTTGCTAACTTCTGCACCGTTATGTTATGGAAACTGCTTCCGAGTTCACCATTGTCCATATATGATTGGTTCTATTATTTTTAGTTCAGTGAAACATAATAGATTTGTGAATAAGCTATGAACTCAGAGCATTACTATTATTATGGTTTCTTGCTTTCTTTCTTCTTCTACCAAATTTTTAATGAGCTGATGTAATGATTTATTTAAAATTAATTCGATGACAAGTGCCGTTAATAAATAAAAGTCCCCATCCAGAGCCCATCATAATAAATTGATTAATAAGAACACATGAATTCCAAATGAATCAAAATTCATAAGTGTATTACCATACGCATAAAAAAGAACATTTATTTTTTCATTCTTTTTGGGCTGGACAATAGAATTGAAATTAAGAGGAAAGTCAAGTGAATTAGTAAAGTAGTAATCACGTTCCAGGTAAAAAGTATGTGTTTATTTTACGATATTGAAAATCAAGTAGGAGCTCAGTAGTAGTCAATGGATTTCCAAATACAAACATTTTATATACAACATTTGTTGTATATAGTGAAAGTGAGAAAGAAGAGATCCTAGTACAGTTGCAAACGTACGACGTAATGATGCTAAATCACAAGTATACAGTAATTTGACTGCTGTAATCTTCAGCCCTGAACACAAATATACCAAAAGTATTATTTTGGCAATAGCTATTAGTTAGGCAAAATATCAAGAGAAGCTTTCGCGCTCAGAATCCGTCGTCCGAAACCTTAAGTTAATCAACGTCAAAACGAGTCGAATTTACCTAAGCAGCGATGGCAAAGCAAATCATGCAGGCGCCATTAATTTTTGTCGCGTCGCGGTGTATCGGAGCAGGCGACGCAACTAATGTAATTACACGGCAGCTGTAAGGGTCGTGTCAGTCTTGGGCCACAAAAGACGAGCGATCGATCGCGCGTTCGTGACTATTGTTCGGGCCAGAGCCGCGAATGCACCACCGTACATCTGTTTCGTTCCTTTTGCCTCGCCTTGCATAATGAAACCGGCCCATTGTGAGGAAAACATCTACAAAAGAACACGCACCTCGGCTCTGTATTTTATAAGAAAAAATAACAGGCTACAAGCCTAAAAGGTGGGCGTAGACCCCACTCGGAAATGAGAAAGTCGATGCAACTGTTATGACATACGCGGTTCGTTAAACGTTATCGAAAATAAACAACGCTACGAGCTTTAACGAAGCCAATTCCGATTTGAAACGGCCGAACAGTTTTAATAATAAATACAGATTAACGGTAACATATTATTAACACATTTATTTTAATCTTTAAATATACAAAATTATATTATTTAAGTTTGATATTAAGTATTAATTAAAGACAATTAAAATAGTAATGATATTATAATACCTATAGGTTATTATCATAGAACATTAATTTACATTACCATTTATCAAAACCAATATTTATAAAACTTAAAAAAATCAGGTACCTATATTTATGTTACATACGAATATCTGAGTGAAGCCAGTGGAATAATAATTAGGGCCGTCTGACAGTAACTTTGTAGAGCCAGTAGCCCGCAAAGTCTCAAGTTAACTTGCATGTTTATTGTAAGGTAATTGCATCCGTACGTTGGGAAACATTTGGCCTGTACTGAGGTCTGCCGACACAACTGGTGTTCAATGTAAATACACTTCTCACCGCAAGATTATTATTTTACAGTTTTAACGTATTGAGAATAATGCTGTATTACTTCGATTACTTTTTAATTGTATGCTCAATATCAAATATGATGTAAAATTAAAGTCACGAGTTTCAAATTATAAAGGGAGCTAAACGAGTGCTTCAGCATGGACGCTTGCAAGCTTAATCTTCATTTGTAAGCAGACGCTGTTGATAGTTAGAATCGTGCGCGTTAAAATTCCCTTTCGTCCAAAGATGTAATAAAGTATAGATTCGTGATATGCTCACAAAACAATCGAAAAAAGTGTTCCGAATGCAGTGACAGCACACATACACATATTTCGAATGAGCGTACATTACCCAAACAAAAGAGTACAAACTGTACTCTCTTCAGCGGCTCGTTTTGGAGGCACGGATGGCGTATCTACCTTTATATATACAGAATATCATTGCTTTCGTCTGAAATGTTTCCTGTACTCAAAACTGCATTAAGTTGCGGTAAGTATAATCTGACTAACAGAAATTTGGCGGAGTGGGGCTGCAATAAAAAGTGTACATAATAAATGCGCGTTCAAATTGTGGCTCCCGAGGCGAGCGCCTGCACGCCGATTAAGTTCCTACACTTAATGCCCGCCAAATGTTGCCTGACGGGGCCGGCTCCTGTGACGCTGCAAGTTTTGGTATAGTGACGGACTGCCTAAGCCGGTAAATACAACAAGTCCCTCAAGAAGGAAATACATTTAAAGTTATAGAATATTTAAGAAAAACATTTTTAATCGTTTTCGGGAAAAGGCAATCAAGGTATTAATTCGTTAGCGTTTCGTAATAAGTCAAGCCCAGGTCTGAACCTAATTTTACCAGTTGAGATGCGGATGAAATCTAGCCAAAAGCTAAAGCTCATTAAAATAACCATTTATTACTTACCACCCGAATCTATAATTTGACCTAAAAAATAGTTTGTACCCATGAATTCCACTAAGGTATTTGTCAAAGTGGTTATGTATGTATTGTATAAAGCAAAACGAAATTAAATTCGTGTATTTAATTTCAATCTAGTAAGCGACATCAGAAAACATTTAATTTCGTAATTGGTCTGCTATACTCCTGTTTAAGTAAGCGTTGCTTAGGGTAGGAGACGGCCCTAGGGCTTCACCAACTCGGGGCGTCTCCCTTGCCAGGGTTGTCCGTTCAAAACTAAAGCAACGTATGTGAACACGACACATTTAAAGGTTTACAAAGAAAAGAAGGTTTTATCTGCTTCATTGATTGAGGATGTAGGATAAGTTAATTTGGAATATTTTGTTCATATTGTGTTTAATGCATCAAATCTCTACTTAATAAAGCTGACAATATAATAACTGTCATTGTTGAAGGTCTTATTTCAGCAGCGCATGATATGGCTATAGCACTAAATTACTTTATTTTCTTGAACCAAAATCTACACGCAATACTTACAGTAAAATTAACGTAAAATAATGTAGGTACTCATAAAACATACTAATATGTTACTCGCAATCTTAGATAAACAAATTAACAAGATGCACAATCTGACTCAAAAGGTGTTCGCGGCAAAATTATGCCCATCTGTCAGTTGAGCAAAATTATGCCCATCTGTCAGTTGAGCAAAATTTTAATTCCTAATCACGTCGCTCGCTACATGTCATAGTGACATTACAGTATGCTCGTGATTTTGTATCCTTTTATAAAAATAATGCCTAATGTTCAAAGTTTTAATGAATTTCATGAAATTTCATGTCATAAATATAACATGTGTCAACGTATGTGTCAAGCGGCTCGGACATTTTTTGCTTGATATTTCTTCGTCTTGTGCATATCTAGTTAGTGTATTGCTCATCTGAGTTCGAATTGACAACCCTATCGTCGCGTGCAAATCAAAACTCGTCTGTGACAGCCCAATCGTTCCTACAAAACCCGCGGCATTATATGGATACCTATTACCATAATAATTGCACTTGTTTCGCGTCTGTTTAGTTACGCTTTGATGATATTCCGTTACATGGATTTTTATTACACAGCTGGGTTAAGGCGCATGTCTTAACCTTGAAGTTTTAAGTATATAAATGTCACATAATTATTTTTTTCATGTGGAAAGTATCTATATAAAATGGTCATGTTGTCCTATTTAAAAATTTATTCCAAAAGAAAAGCAACATTTATAATAAGTCCTTGCGTCGAAATAAACGTTAACTATGTGTGTATGTAAAAACGTTACAATTAATACGTTTTTACTACGCAAAAAATATACAAGTACAAAATACATTGTATTATTTGGTATAGGAATTTTGTACTTAAGTAATATTAAAATTTCTATTTCAAGGAGGTATCGAGCGCCCACTGTTATGCCCATTTTTAGTGAAGTGCCTAGACTAACAAGTACTTAACAGTAAAGAACGTAAGACTTTTAGGTACTTAAGTCTGTTGACCTTGCAAAAAATAAAAGCAGAATGAATTAATGTCATAAAATTAATTAAACAAAATCTGCAGATATATATGAGATATGACATGACAAAACAGGTCAGGTCCAAAAAGTATATTCTGCTCTTAATTATGAACTTATAAATCTTGTAGGTTATCGGATATCTCCAGAATATTTTATAGGTGCCTAACGTGTACTTTACGCACTCAGTATTAAGGACCAAAATGCTAAAGCTCAACTAGAAGCCAGCTTTCTACAAAGCTACGAGCTGTTGGATATTGAGCAGGTGCGAGACACAAATTGTCGCGATAATCGTTATTTCGACAATTCCGAAATTCGTTAAGTCTTTTCCACGTCTAATATTTTAAACGCGATTCGATTCGTTTTAAAGAATCGCTCTTATTAGCTCAGTAGGATTTAGTGGAGATAAAATGAGTGTGATTATCGATTACTAGTGAAATTACCGGGTATAAGAGACCTAACATCTGTTGTCTCGGGTGACGGGCACAGTGCGGCATTGATGGAGAATAATAACTGTCTATCTGTTGTTGGTTTCCTTTAATGCTGCTCTGTCATGGTCTGGCGTATCACTTACCATCAGGTGAACGACCAGACCGTCCTGTACACATATAAAAAAGATTATTAGCATCCACATCAAATAAGTTCATAAAATAATTATGCTTAGCTAACGTGCACTACCTGTAACCGTTGTGGAGGTTTTGGTAGTATGCAATATCTTTTTAAATTAGTGTCTAGAGTGATTTTATTATAATTAACGGAACATCATTCATCATCTTTGCGAACCTTTTTCATTCAACCTATCGCAATCCTGGTCATCCCCATTTATCATCCGGGGTTTATGTTCATAGTCCTCGGACAGGCAGAATAGGCCAAAATCTTATGTATTGACGACCTATTTTATTAATTTTGGTCTTTCAAAGTTTCAAAAAGTCTACTAAAATCTACAAGCTCACTGTATTGTATTACTCATAGAGTCCACTGGGTAACTAGGCCTGCTTCAATGACTAAATTGATTTTATAGATCCCTACCATTGAGCTAGTGCGTAGTCGTCAGTATCCGATAGCCGCATTTAAAGTGAGTGGGACCTGAAAATAAAACTTAAGCCCTGAGAGATCTAAATTGATTACTATAACGTGACCACATCATCCCCATACCTACCTTAAATGTAATAACTCACAAGAACATTTCCACTTGGATGACAACTACTATTTTTATTCTCTTCAACGTATAGCAGTCCACTGCTGGACTTAGGTCTCCCCCATGTTGCGCCAGATATCCCGGTCCTCCGCTTTCCTTATCCAGCCTCCTCCAGTGACCTGTCACAAGTTGTCGGTTCATCGGGCCGGAGACGTCCTACGCTACGCTTGCCAAGTCGCGGTCACTCTAGAACTCGTCTGCTCCAACGGCCATAAGTTCTGCAACATACGTGACCAGCCCACTGCCACTTCAACTTGTTGATCCGGCGGGCCATGTCGGTTACTTTAGTTCTCTTATTTCTGACATTATCCCTAAATGAGACCCCAAGCATAGCTCCATTGCGTGTTGAGTGAATTTGGACTTGTGAACCAATCCCGCAGTCAGTATCCACGTCTCACTACTACCAACACACTAGTTTTATTAGTCGAATAAAAAAGTCACGATGTCTTTAAGTTCATCCATTAAGGGGGCAATTAAGTTTTTAATAACCCTAATAGTTTTAACGGAATAACTGTGCTAAAAGCTTTTGAAATTGTTGGCAATTTTTTATAAGATCCAATCAGCAGAAACGTGTAATGGAACACGATAATTTCTTAAAAAGGACCTCATAAAATTGATTGTATCAAGTTTTTAGTTTGTGATAAACTAAATTTATCAGGATCTTTAAGATAACGTAATTGCTATACAATGAGCATGTTTCTTAGATACATTGGTATCTTACCTACCTATTACCCGTATTATCTTTAAAAAATATGTATCTCATCTGATGCTATTATTCGATATGATCTAAAATGCCACTTTTACCTTTAATACGACCTTTTATAATCCCAAAATGATAAGTAAATCGTATACACCACGAGTCGAGTCAAGACTTCATATGTAGTATTTTAAGCATTACGAACATTCAAAAGGCTTAGTTATATGGCTCCTTGAGAAGTAAATCAAGCGATAAGGCGAGGTCGAGAGCGGAGCCGCAGGCAAATCTTATGATGCGGCGAGACGTCTCGAGTGTCGATGCTACCTGTGTTACCCTCCTCCATAATTAATGTTTTGCATTTAGAGCTTGCCTTCACGTTCCTCCAGCTTCCGCACTGGTCTAATTACAGGGAACGTACAGGGAATCTCAGCCAGCCGTAGTATTGAATGTAAAGTTCTGTCAACACATTTTATCTATATGGTTATAAATGGTGACATTTGGGCATGAAAAGCTTAGTATGATTACGAGCAATGCAGTAAATAATAATAAAATAATTCAACATGTGTATCAGACAATTTAAAACAGCAAAGAACTTGTTGATTTGAGAACTCGGATATGCTGTATTATGGTCATACCATGCATATAAAATTCTCGAAGTTGAGAATGAGCGAAATAACTGTTGGCCAAGTACGTGTACATGTCCGAGGATGTGCCAGTAAAAAGCTCAAGCTCGCGCCGTGCATGCCATCTGCGGTGCTCGTCAAGACATGGAGCACCAATAAAAACCATCGCATCGCGCATGCGAATATCGTGTTACGACGCACTCATACCAATGGCGATGTGGATCCACTTACAGTATGTGCTTTTACGGCCGCACTAGATATGTGAGCCGATAGGCTGGTGCTAAACGCGATAACAGGACCCTCGCGTCAGGCCGGCAATCGCTGACGCAAGCGGCGTATCTACGAATGTTTACAGAGAAACACGTGTCCCGTGCCAATGACCATGGACGCCGAAAATCATTACATAAGGTCCCGCTAGGTCAATGTCGCGGCGAACAAAGATCGCGAAAGTGGTCCAACGTTACGTAGGCCCGCTCGGCTCACACGGATAATTGCGATGTAATCGGCGTAATCCATCCGCGAGGCTGGTTTCCTTTTACGGAGCGCGCAGCTTGCGGCCGCATAGAAGAAACAGCTGACCGCCGGCACGCGCCTCGAATGCATATTAATGTCGCACCCGCGGCAAAAACACGAATAAAATCGAAATGTTACGATGAAATATCGAACCAGTTTTAGTGCAGATGCGCCAATTATGCAATTGTCGTATGCGCGCTACGTAAATCAAACTACACTTGTAATCGTGCACATGTATTTTATTTCTTTACCTTTATGTTTAACCACCCGCCGAGTTCCATGCCCTTACAATGTGATCATCTTAGTTGTTTTTCATGATTCTGGTTTTTGTATAGATCGAGCATATTTATCTATGTAGGTATAGCTTCATTTGACATTCATAAGTGTTCTGTAAGGACCTAAACTGAATACACTTTTTTCATTTTCAGAATAATACAATATAACTAAAGAAATATCTATATGGAATGTATGAATTTCAAAGTTGCCAGTAACGATCCCGTCCAGTCTGATAGATTGCTAACTTACTTTATCCACGATGCTTCAGCAGATGAGGCCTGATACAACTAAAATATTTTTGAAATGTGTACAACGTAGTGTTACAGATTTACAGATTTAATTTAAAGAGATGAACCAATAGACATATTTCCACTCAAAAAGTCCTCCCCACTGGTCTGTGAGTCACAATAAGTTTTAACGGAGGGATCTCGTTGTACCGTACATAAGTGGAGGCCTGACATTTGTCCCCCGCGGTGCCGCAGCTGTCCTTATCATTACATACACCAATAAAAACGCAAAACTCCAACTCTTCTATACAATTACATATTAACACAAAACATGTTCAGATCTCCCACGTACTCGTCTACATGTCAACTTATGTTCTCGTGTATAATTAAACGTTTTATCACTTGACCATTTTGTCGATCGGCTCTCGTGCATTCCTATTAAATGTCAACTATTATGATTGTCTAATAATTCATTAGTTGAGAGTCAGTACAGCTGCTTAAGGCACGTACACGATAACCATAGATTGCTAATGGATATTAACTCGATAAACGGATGGCGCACTCGCTGGGGGTTGGAAACGATCCAACGAAAGATAGTTTATTACATCGCGTAATAATCAGTACAAACATCGTTTTTCTGGATAAGATTACGTAAATTTACTATCTACATTACTCGAGGAATCACTTTCTATGAATGTGGTCCATTAACCGTTATGACCATTCGTTGCTATCTCTTTGATCTTTCATGATAGTTATTGTAATTTTTATTACGAATAACATATTCTTTTGCACTTTTGATTATCAATTAATAAATTTGTTTATATATAGACGAAAATTTGTGAGTATGTTTGTTGCTTGTCCACATCTAAACGGGTAAAGCGATTTTAACAAAATTAGGTTTGGACTTAGCTGACACCCTGGATTAACATAGGCTACATTAAACCCGGGTAACACTGAAAAACATAGCTAGTGTTACATACGTTGGAATAGTGGAATTCCTTGGGACACCAGGCTATTAGCTTTTATCGCTTCTTCATAGAAGTACAATTTTTTTCTGGGTAGGAAAAAATATGTGCAGGTGGTGGTAGGTCGATGACGTTAGACCTTTCTATGCTTTGTCGTGTGGCCGGACTTATGCACATGCTGATGGTATTAATGTTTCTAGTGAGCGCGCGTGCACCGACACAGCCTGTCATCGCCCAGCTTTTTATGAGCTGCATAAAACAGACACTTTAAAACTTAGCTTCATTATAGCTTCTATGAACTCTGTGGGTCTAACGTACGTACTAGGATCAAAACTAAACACCATACAAACTTAAATCGTTTTTTTAAACAAATACTTGTCATATACCTATAGAAAACACACAGACTAACAAACACACATGTTCATGCACACATATGTATATACTCTAGGGAGACCCCAGACTCTTTATAGTAGCAGTGTTTTTATCAATCTTTACGAAGAATCGGTCGTCAAAATATAATTTTAACTTTTTCGTAATATCTTAAAAGGGATACATAAAATATTTAATTAATTATTTAATGCTTTACAAAATATATGAGGTCTATTACCTACAGCAAAATACTGACCATTCAGTGACCGTAAAGCACTTCATTTGACGTCTACCTAGGTGTCAATAACGTCAAGAAATTTCTCATCGTCATGATACAATGCAAGGGTGCCATTAGCAGAACAGGTCCCGTAACTTTCCACGTCTACCGGGGACAATGCTTCCTAAACCGGCCTTCACACCTGCCTCTAGTTCGCGAGGGGACCGAAATTCCTTTCGAAGGGTGCGCTTCACTGTTAAGCTTCTTTTGGCTACATGGCGAAGCGAAGAACGCAATTATTAGAGAAAAGCTTACTTAGGAAAGAGCACTGTCTGAACATTTCCTATGACTCACGTGGTGTAATGGCTGGAAGTCTGCTATTACACAAAAAGTTACGGGTCCGATCCCCGGCCATTGCTATACGTTTGTGTACATTAACAATATGAATCTATCTGTTTGTATCGGGACGAGTGTTTTAAGTAGTTAAATTAAAAAAATAACAATATTAACTAAGTAAATATCAATATTTATAAGCTATTTAGCACACATAGTACAAGCAACTTGCTTTTTGATGGCGAGGAATGCACTCATTATTATCCTAGGAAACATGGAATCGAAATACGCAAGTTATATCGCCAAATGAAGGAAAACATCGTGAGGAAACCTGCGCACATCTGCCAAGAGATTCAATGGTTGTACGTGAAGTCGTCCAACCCGCAATGGTGTGGACTGTTGCCCTCCTACCGGGAGGGCTAAGGTTCAAGCCCGCCACGTACGCCGTGTTTTCGAATTTTCCGGCGCTCTTACGGTGAAGGAAAACATCGTAGTAACCTACGAACGCCTGCGAAGAGATCAAAGGTTGTGCGTGAAATCGTCCAACCCGCACAGGGCCCGCGTGGACGACTAGGCCTAATCACCCTATACGGGCAGACCCATGCCCTTCGGTGGATACGTTTAATGAGCTGATGATGATGATCGCCAAATTAAACCAGTTCACATACCATAAATCTGTGTACGCGATCTTCCAAATGCTTTTTATAACAGTTTCATAGCTTATACTGAAATTCACCAACCAGTAAAATGCAACTACTACGTGAAAACTTTAATTATAAGAGTGAGGCGAGGTGTCGGGTCTGTCGAGATATAATCGAAAGCTTCGTTTAAACGTTACCGGCGCGTTTTTAAACGGGGAATTTAATAAAACGGTCAGCGGCGTTGTCGTTGCCGATTTATCATGATTCCAATTCGATGTAAACATCGATATAAGCTCGATTGGTGCACCGATCGGAGTGGTATTTTTAAATATATTCATCGTTTTTTAATTCATAAAATACTCTGTGGTGTTTAAAGATTCAATATGGTGATATCCGATTGTGGGATCGATAATTGTATAAATTCCGCTGTTGGTCAGTTTTATTCGGAGGCTAATTGATACATAATTAATTAGTGTGTTCTTATTAAGATATTATCTATTTATGGCAACCTACGATGACAAAGACAAACAAAGCTAAGTCCCGTGTCATTGTAGGTGACAGCAGAGTATGTAACGTGTAGCCAGCCTGACGATCTCAAAGCGCGATATAAAAGCGGCTTAGCGTTCCGTTCGTTGTCCCGAATTGGGTTAAAGAAGCACATAAAATACGAACCTTGATAAATCTAAACAAGCACGTTTACACGTGACCACGAAAACTGCAGTCACAGGAAAATAATATTAAAATCAACGCGATAACTAATTTTACATACGTAAAATTAGTTTAAATGTTAATAGTTTGGACGTAAAATAGTTAAGTTACTTAAACTTAGTAACATCAGATGCAAAATGCCGGAGGTTTTATGAATTTGATACCATATATTGATATTAATTTAAGCAGCCTAACAACCTCACTTAACGTTGTGATTAAAATAAAATCTTTCGTAATTCACTAAGCATCATCAGACAACACTCGATTGCTGCATGGAAGTTTTAAAAGAAAATTATAAATAAAACTTTATTATGATATATAAAACTCTACATCTCTAAATTTCTCCTACAACCACGACTGTTGGACTAACAAGCACAAAGTCAGTGGCAGCGGTAAGCACATGATATAGGCGGATTACCATCCTATTTGGGCGAGCACGCCTCCCGAATTGGGTTTTAGGGGCCCATGAAATATTAATGAACGGTATATGGCTGAACCGAGACACGAACATGTCACTTAGGCAAATCACTCTCGACTCAGAACTTACATTATAAAAAGGCAGCCTTGTTTCAAAAGAAATTAGATTTGTAAAACTGGGCCGATTCCTAAGATACTCATACAAAACCATCTGCATTAATAGAAGATACCCGTAACAAGCTTGGTACCTACATAAAATTGAACAAGGATTAGTACCTAGACTAACCATCTTTGGAAATGACAAAGCGAATTTCATCTTGCGAATAAATCTTGCAAATTCTAAAACATTCAAATAAAATGGAAATTCAACTTTACACATATATCTAATGGATTTTACGATCCTTTTTGGGTAAATTCATATAAGGTGCTTATTGCATAAACAGTTTACATGGTACAATAATATTATATGACATAAAATAAAAACAACAGCAAAACGCAATAATAGCAAGGCAACTTATATTAATATAGTGAAGCAAACATAACGACATGAGACGTATGAGCGTAATTAGAAAATACCTCCGCACCTTAATGAATAGGGGACGCAAACTTTGATGGCATCGTAAAGTTTGGAAACTTCGAGAACGGTTTGGGGAACACTTGATAGTGTTTCACTCAAACGTTGAATTTAAGTGGTATTAGAATTGTCAAGTCAGCTTAACAAATGACAATGACGGTGAACAGTCAGAAAAATAGGCCTCTATTATGGGAACCAATAAATACCTACATCGTGTTTATACACTCAAAAAATGTCTAGTTATTGAAAGATTTTTTAACCGACTTAAAAAAAGGAGATTAATCAACTCGACACTACTTATATGTTTTTTTTTTATGTTAGTTCGCGGATATCTTCGTCGTTTATGAACCGATTTTGATATTACCTGGCTATTTTTAATCCTTACACGACGTATCGTTAACAGGCGCTAGTGTTAAATTATCATTACTCAATTTTTTTATGATGACTCCATATTTATCTAGTAAAGCATCATCAAAGGTTTGGATACCCAAAGTTAAAAATAAAGCATGTACTTACGTATTTTAATCAATTTTCATATCGCTAACAGGTGTTACCAAACCGGTCAATCCGAAAAAAAAAATGTCATGGTTGACTCGGTTCCAAACACCATCAAAGATGATCAAACATATAAATAGCCAAAGAAAAGAGATGAAGCGTGCACTATTTAATGATAAGGGAAACCTCGCCGTTCCTACAATTCATTTGATCCTTACGCTGACAAACAATCGATAGAAAGAAAAATACATTAGCCGTAGTGTGACGTCCATTGTAATGGCCCCTCGTACACGCCCTCCTAGGCGATTGCATCGGAAGCAGCAGAAATGCAGGATTATGCAGCAATCTGCCGACGGAGGGGCCGCGGCGTATCCTGTTGCCAGGATTAATTGGCATTTACCCCCGGGCCCGGGGCAAATATTCCCGAATTATATCACGCGAAATTAGCGACCGTTGTAATGTCAAATTAATAATACCCTACGACCGCACAAATGGTACCCTGCGGTTTATTTTAAGTAAGGCCAAATTACAACAAACCGTATGGAACACTTCGCAAGTTTCCAATTTTGAAAACGGTTTTTGATTTTGGACTTACGAGTACTATCAACCATAATCAGCAAACTCCCGTTCTTTGTCAAATTACTGAATTTCTATGCTGTAAGTAGAAATAGTGAACTGTATCTATGAATAACTCTACCTACACTATATCTGAGGCGTAAACTAAGACGTCTTTACAATTTTATCGACACGTTATCGGAAATAAATGAGAAGCTTACTAATAAGGTTCCCATGAATTAATAGCTATTAATCTAAAATACTTGTTAAGTATTAAGATTTAAAAGTAATTAATAACTCGGACAGCTGAATCGCCCACTAAATTCCAGTCGGCGATCTCGATACGAGGAATGCAATTGGACAATGCGACGGCGTCCATCTTGATAGATAGCGTCCAATCAAATAGTTGAGTTAACCGTCCCTCGAGGACCTCTCCACAGTCACGTACGTACCTACTCTAGATAACCTATGTATCAAAAACTACGAGGACATACATCTAATATTAAAACATTTAAAATTAAATTGAAGTCACACCTTTTGTTAGACCAGAAATCACAAATATGAGTCACTGTCTATTTATTTCATAATATATATATATATATATATTATATATATATATATATATATATATATATATATATATATATATATATATATATTATATATATATATATATATATATATGTATCCTTACATACCTTCTATAATATTACCTATTTTAAGTACGTTTGTTATGAATTTAAAATGTATATCTTATTACTTTAACTTATTACATTCATGCCGTATTTTAACATATAATATTTATATAAAAACATAAATTTGTATTTATTTCATTAGTATATTATTTATCTGATAGAACTGTTACGCGTTGCGCGCGGTGCGTTCTCTTTTTGCATCCGGTGCACAGGAAGATCAGGTCGCGGTGCTTACTAAGTACCTCGACATAAGCTGAGTGGGCACCTTTCAGTGTCGTACTGTAATTTAGACTAACGAACTTTGTATGTATTTGGCACTGATAAATGATTATTATTATATTATTATTATTAATTTTAGATACAATGTTGGTTAGGTTCGAACTTTTTTGTTAATAAACAGTTGACAACGTTTTGTGAATTAGATCAAATTAAATTATACATAACACAACAACTATGTACACGTGTGGGTACTTTAGCTTACGCACGAAAAATACCGATATTTACTAATCAAACATCTGCTTTTCTTATTTATTAGTCACAAAATTTCATAGTGATATCTGCTATTTTTGTACGTTCATAAAACAATGTACTTTAAAATCTGATCAGTGAGAGTAAGCACATACATATGCTTAGCTATATGATGACGTCTATTGAAACAATGTAATTTCCATTGACAAATGAGTATTTGAATTCCCAGAGTACGTCTTGGTAGGAAAGACGGACCCATTGTCTAACAGCTATTTCCCGACGGGACGTTTCAATGTCGTTCGGAAGACGTTATTCTCTCTGTTGTCAGTGCAACTAACATAAGACTGGTTGATAAGTTAACAGAGGACGATCAATTTTGAATTGTTCGAATATGCATTTATTGCATACAAAAAACGTATAAAAACGATTTGCGTTTTTGTCGATAACAACGGTAATTGACCTTCAGAATCCTTCAATAAATGCATCCAGACGCTGATGTCATGAATTCGTGTTAGCGCCTTAGGCCAGCGATGCAAGATTTATGGTTTATAATTTAGATAATAGTTAAGGGATACCAATACGCTGATACGAAATCACCCAATTCATGGCTAATTACAGATTACCCTCTGTAAGTTTTGAACTTGGAAGTGATGCGGTATACCTACTAAATTCGTTATAATCTCATAACATATTCAATGGCAAAGAAAGATGACAAGATACGACTAGAAAACAAAAGTAACGGCCTATCGTACGCGACTATCTATTGTAATTAAAGAGAAAGGGCAAGAAGGTTCGACACCTCTTAATAGCGTTGTGACATATTGACCACGCTCATAAAATTACAAGTCAATAAACAATAGTCGGATCAAAGATATTTAAAATCTTGGTGAACATTTCTCACGGAGTGACGACACCCCATATATATATTAAAATATATATATATATATATATATATTATCAGGTTACTCTAGTCACAACTTGCCATATAATAGATGCACATCATTGGTTAGTAGGTTATCACCACGGATAACACTTATTTAAACATGAAATTATTGCTACAAAGTTAGCTAATAAGCTGAGTGAAACTGATAAGATTAACATTATTAAAAAACAGTAAGGAATGTCAAAGGTGAAACCGTATGACAAAACAAGCAGGTGTTCCGGCTGTCACAGACAGCTGCGAATCAACAACAAAGTCGCGTTCGTATCCGATGTCTTTTGCAAATAAAATGCCCCATAAAAGTGGTGTCCGAGAACGCAATTAAATAGAATGGCGCCAATTATGTACAAACTTGGCGGGCAAAAAGTCCGCTGATTTGATTTGATCTTAAACAAAGGATGCCTAACGCTTCTCAGAATGCGTGCAAATTGCACTCAACGAATCGATGAACCTTGGAAATCGAAGATCAATTTGGACCTGTGAAACTGCGGTGTTAAATTGTTTAACCACCTGAAACCAATGGTAGCGGAGTTTTTGTCCTTTAGTTACGCTCACATGATTTAATTTAAAGATGGCGTGAAAAACGGGTATGTACGGTAACTAATACTATGAATCAAACAACAAAAAAGCACGAAAGAGCTTTAACATAGTCATAGGTGTGGTAGCTGTACATTTGAGAGGAGGAAGACACGTTCACAGAGCTCCGCTGTTGGTCACTTAGCCGGGTCTCAGCCAACCGATAATTGCATTAGCGTAGAACCAGTTTCTGCCTCGCACGCCCTTTGACTGCGCTGATACTTCTTGACAGTAACGCGAGGAAATGTTCGTGTGGGCGCGTGATGATAACCAACTTTAATTATCGTTGATTAGGCTTTTATAGGGAACAATGGAACCAAAAAATTTCAAAATTGTCTGACGCATGTGTCATATTTTATAAAGATACTGGCGATACAAAAGAAATTAAAACAATAGCTGTCAAATAGAAACTAAGCACGCGACAACGTAATGGACAAGCAAGTTAATATATTTAAATGTAGGTATTACTTAAATTGATACTAAAAGCAGGGCTATCCCAAACAAGGAACTCAATGCAAATAACTACAGAAGTATTTTATTTCAAACAGAAAGGGATATTTTAAAAATAGATGAGAAAACTGGAGAACGAAAGTGGTTATACACTAGTAAGTACTGTTTTCTAATTTCCTGTAATATAAAAAATACACATATAAATACCTACTTTGATTTTTTTTTCATATAGGTAGGTAGGTACAACCGATTACGGAAAATGGAAACCCAAATCCGCTATGGTTTGATCCAAATAACTGACAGATTAATTTCCGGGGTAGAACGTATTGTCCACGGGCCTATGAGCTTGTACGCACCATTCAATGATTATGAATGATGATTAATTGAATTCAGCCAGTACACATTACTATTGAATACAATTTACCTTTTGAATATTTAAACGGTTATACAATACTACAATGTTGTTACTCTGCACTATTTTTGGGTCATGATGACAGTTATTTCTATTACTTATAAATAAAATTGGAGTGTTTGTACTACTGAAATAACAGTTTTATTATTACGTGCATATATACAAATATTCACCGGTGTATACCTACGCCAAAATAACAGCTTTGATTTTTTTTGTCTGTTTGTTTATTCCGGGTAATCTCTAGCTGATGAAATAAAAAACTTAGGCTACCTATTTTCGAAGAAGGCTTTTTATTTAGCAATGTCGTAACGTGCTTTAAACGGCTGCACAAAGTAGGAACATAAGCCCGTAGTACATAGGTAGGTATATTAGTACTACCCAAGGTTGTTCACATTCCACATTCACTGAGGCTAGACTTGCGTGACCTGACTCCGCTTGGAACAAGTACAATATACAATCTCGACTGATTAGGTACCGTTAGCAGTATCGGTATCGAGCTGGTTTTTAAATTTCTACAATTTGAGGCAATTCGGTATTTTCCACCATCCACAATAAAATACCAAACCTTTTTTATAAAAGCGCATATTTTTTATTTCCAATATTGTATTTTTTAATACACTGAAACCAATAAATATTAGGTCAATTGATGATAGTGAACAATGACGTCACATATCAATAATCTCATACAAAATATATGGAAACGTTCCTTTTTGACAGTTCATAAAAAGTGCGTCAACGATTGGTGGTGTCAATACCCAATTGTATTTATACGACTTTAGCACACATATACCACTGACCAGCAGAACCCACTGGACGGAAGCTGATTCTTTATTATAAGTAATTATAATTCATTATTATGGTTCAAAATGTAAGTAGGTGCCCCCCCCCATTTTTTGTAATCGACAATTTGTTTTTGATTATTTCAATGTTGTATTTGCCTGTAAAGACATGTTTTACACGTTTCACATAAATAACTCCATTGTAATGTATAATTGTATGTCGCTGGCAAGTCTTTACCAATAAATAAATAAATAAGTTGGGTACAGCTTTCGTCTGCATGTTTACAAAAGTAAACTGAGTTACTGCTTATAACATCAGTTATCTGCTAGTGAAAGTACCGTCAAAATAGGCTTAGGAACAATCAGAATTACAAAATTAAAATTAATGATATTTTGGTATGTATAGGTAATATCCGGCCCGATGGACCGACGACTTGCGAAAGGTCGCTGGTGGAGGCTGGATCAGAAAAGGGTAGGACCGGGATATCTGGTGCAAAATGGGAGAGACCTTTGTCCAGCAGTGGACTACGATAGGTTGAATAGAGTAATAGAGAGATAATATGTAGTTACCACTTAACATAGCCACACATGTAGTATTTAGCTGTTATAACTAAAAATAACTAACAGATATTTAATTTATTTGAAGTAAAGAATAATATTTTAGAAATCCTCGCAAATCACATTGAAACCTTAACAGGTGAAGAATGACATATATTATATTTAATAACGTTACATTACACACATACGTGTGCATAATATTTGTTAACGTAAAGATAGAAAACAGCCAGACACCGAATAAATACAACTGTTCGATACACAAATATTTGGCTAAGCTAGGGATCGAAGCCCCATCTTTGGTGTCACATAAGGTATCAACTCAATGCGCCACAGAGCAGCTTTTGTTTCAAAAGACGACCCCTGCTACTATAGGCGTCATTAGAATATATAATTGTCATAAAATAACGTATATTACTCTTGTCATGCCTATAAGTTATAAATATCTACACTTAAACAGCTGCTCAACAGCGCTAACAATGAAACCGTAAATGTCACCTTTTATGAAACTAAGGACAGAAAAGGACGAACAACAAAATAATGATCAAAATTCTAGAATTAGGCAATATACCTACAGCTACACTAGGTGCATATATTTCTAAAGACGAACTAAGCATAAGCAAAATCAGACAAGCTAACATTAATCAAACGTTGTACACGATTATACAGGACACGAAAGGATAGCAAGTTATACTCGTATGGCATAGCTTTATTAAAAAATTAAAACCGTTAATCTTTTGTCAGCAAGGGAAGTCTTTTCAATTTGTTAAATGAGCAATATAAATATACCTATCCGGAAGCCCATAATTAAATTGTCTTCAAGAATTATCCAGTACTCACTTAATCAATTTACATAAGTCTAGGCCAGCAGCGTATAATTTACAAAATTAATTTATCTTTTCCAGTTGCGTGCACGTCATATATGCAAATTAGCAGTGCATACCCTGTGCATCCAGAAAACCCGGAAAATCGCTACACATATTTAATGATTCCCACTTAATCACCTATTTTGCCCTACAGATTTGAAACCATAGACGATCTGTTGTCATCAACATCTCTCAATTTGACAAAAATGTAAATTATTTATTGTTTTTGCGATAAGTGTAATTAACTTTGCATACCCTTCTCATATTCTTTGTGCACGCCACTGATCTTTTCATGCAATCCGATCAGACAGAAGACCCACAATGCTCACCGAACGCTAAAAAGCGAGCCGTAAGATGAAACGACAAATAAATGACAGCTCCATGCTTTATATCCTTCAAACAGGTTTCGTTTGCGTTGTCTCCGTCGTTTATGACGACCGCGCACGCGTCAAGGCTCCGACAGTAAAAATATAAATAAACAATAATGAAAGTTGAACGACCATGCGAGTTGATGAGTCAGATTTACCTGACCCGACCAACGCGATGGGTTAAGAACCGATCACCATCACAAAGACATATCGTGCAGCTCACGTGATTGATAGCGCCTACTGAGCGTGTTGATTGTACGATAGTCACTCAAACGTTATATTTCTCAGCTCCATAGAATTACTTAAACGAATACAAAATAGTCCAATCAAATTGTGCAAACGTCGTTAGTGTCCGATCAGCACGACGATAAGGTTGATGCTTGAATGAAATTAAAGCGGACAGGACCACAATTCCGTCTAGTAAACAAGTTTGAATTCGACACTGGAACGTTCCACAGGCAAATCTCATCGAGTAAATGTATCGTGGTAAGTCGGGGCATGCACGGCGAGGGCCAATGCGCCCGCGCACGCTTCTAATGACAGGGGCCGAGGGGGGAGGGGCGACCGGTCGCGGGCGCACTGAGGTACGTATCGGTCTAGCTAGGGGCTTGTGTACTCAGCTGATGCGGATAAAATTAATGCTTTGTTAAGCGAAATACATTCATTAAAGTATTTAACATTTTTGACAACAGTTTTTAATTCACACACGTGTGATCTTTAGTTACGAAGAGTTATCGCGTGTTAAATGCAAATTATAAGTCAGAAATATTACAGAATATTTACTAGACTACATACATATATGCATCATCATAGCCGTAATCAACTACCGACCTTGAGATAGTCCGACCGAGACCATCGCTATAACGTGCATTCCAAAGTACCGAAAGGAGTCGAGATAATAATTTTGTGTCACACATTCAATGACGTGCCGTAGTGACCGACAGTTGCTTTTATTTAACTACTACATTACACGCAAATTATATATTTAACCAAAAAAGCATTCCAACTGAATAACAAAGAGCACGGCAGTAAAGGATGGAAAGTCTTATGTAAGTATATTCAAATTACGAACTTCATATTATATAATCTTATAGGTATGAGATACAAATTCGTCACATGTATTTTATTTAGTATTGAAAAAAAAGTTGAATGTTTCAAAATTTCTAGCGAGGTTTTTACCACTTATAAGAAGAACATAGGTATATTCCAATCTACACCAGAAATACTGGTCCTCCGCTTTCCACATCCAGTCTTTACCAGCTACCTTTGGCAAGTGGTCGGTCCATCTACCCGGAGAGCGTCCTACGCTACGCTTGCAAAGACCACCCTAGAACTCGTCTAGTTCAGCTGTCATCGATTATATGACATACGTTAGCAGCCCATTTTAAATTGCTGATCCCATGAACTGCGTCGGAAAAATCGAAGTAAAAAGTTCGAATCGAGTTATACGTGCGTGCGTGGCAGTAGCTTACCTCGCCGCAGCCAAGAACCCGTTCGATGTCCCCCGGCGCGCCCGGTTAGAACTCCTAACTTTTTATTTTAGAGCTCACCCTTTGTGGCTTAGGTTCGCGTGAACGCCCTACTGCCGCCCGCGATCGGGCTCGTTCTTTTGTTACATGCACACGTCAATTGTTTAAGTTTCGCGCCAGCATAATTTTTAATAGAAATACGATATGACCGATGAGACAACAAAGTTGTAGTCTGCGACATGTACGTGTAAAATATTTTCAATTGAAATATTTTTTTCTTCGATCTGTGCATTCGATCAGGTTACGGTTTATAACCCCCATAGCCATTGGCAAGGCCTTATTCCAATGGAAGTTGTATGGCTAGTGCACCTGTAGGTACTGAATGCCTAAAATATGACGGAATCCAAATTTATCAAAAGGCCGAACCTATTTTTCTGGTATAATGATGTTATAGTTCCATAGTAACCATAATAATAACGTGGCAGATAAGAGGTTCGGAATAACTCGTGTCAAGTGTTGCTTTATCAATTATTGGAGCCCTGCGCTGGCCCTTATCAGAGGCTTATCGGCAACCATAGAACTGGTCAAAATATTAACTGGGTTGTTCTCTAAAATGTAACGATAAAAAATATGTTACATACGACACGGTGTTATTTTAAATTCCACTATTGAAACACTAACTTAAATATTAATTTAATATAATTAAAATATTACTTACAATATGATTACTTATTTGATGTAAGCATTTATGTTGACTGAACATGATTACTTTTTTGATGGAAGGGTTTATCCAGATCGAGATTTATCTTACACAATGTACTATTGTCATCATTGACTACATCATCGGGCTTGATGGTGTAAGTACACAAAGATTTTTTTATTTAACATAGGTACATGAATGTTCCGGTACCTTGTGTCGCACGCTATAAGTTGTCCTTAACGTAGCAAGATGACTTTTGATTTCATTACTAGTACTTTATAATGATAGTGTGGCAGATATGCAATTTTATAAAAATGTTAATAACAAGTACCTCTTACTTTCTTTTTCATTTTATACAAAGAGAGTATGAGGTACTATATGCATTAATTTGATTATTACCTATAAGAATATTAAAAAGGAATACTCAAATGAAAGGAGCCAATGGGGATTTATTTTTAAATAGTTTAAATATGATTATTGATCTGCTTTTCGTAGGTACTTTAGGTAACAAATAGAAAACGGAACCATTAGACCTTGAGAATTATCATATGAAAATGTAACCACTTAACCTACCTAAGCACCTGCTCAAACTCGAAAAAAATCATTCAACTATGTAATATATTCATCTTTCACAGCGACTTTCAGTTCGCAACGACACTTGGCATAAAACTTTTTTGTCAATGCTAAATCTAACACGCAATTTTAATACAATTTACGAGAAGCCTACAATTCGTATTTTTGAATTAAAAAAGCCAAAGACGTTTTTCATGTAATGTACCCTTAAGCAATAATGTTAGTGAGCAAGTGATCAGCCCCAGGGCGGTAACTTTTTGCTATCGCCGGAAGTGTTTGGTACACTGGGGATTCACATGAGTGACATGATTTTTCAATATATGTACACTTAAAATTGTATGATACAGTTTTAGGGACCAGTATTTCTGGAAATGGTCATAAAACACTAATGATGACAGCAGTGTAGTATTTAGCCCTAATGGAGTAAAACAATTTAATGTACAAGAATGTTTTGATTTGAATCTTCATAACATTGATTTGAAAACAGAAATATAAAAATTAGGTACTAGGTAATAATAAAGATTTTTTTTTATTGATCCTTGATGAAATTACATGTATAACAAATATATCATACATACTTAAAAAATCTATATTGATCGCTAATTAAAAAATATTATTAGCAGGTATATATATATATATATATATATACTTATATATGCAAAGATTCGTATATTTATATAGAAGTCTTTGGTAAATGATATTCAAAAAACTTATTCTATACTGATGGACAGTTAAAAGTGAGAATACTTGTGAATGATACATCCACGATATTTCTATTGCATAATTAATCATGATGAAGCTCCTCTATTTTTTCGTTATTTGGTGTAATAAACCAAGTGTATACTTTTGCACTTTATGACAAGTATATGTTAACCTTTAAAAACCTCAGGTCTTGCAAGTTCAAATATATATTGAACAGCCAAACACTAATGTTGACTGTTTAGCTGGTACTTGGGATGATGACTGAATAAGTGAAAGAAATAATTTAAAACTGAATTGCTTACTATGATTCAATTACTGCTCATAACCCCAGCTTACTGTAATGGTTATCCTTATATGAAATCCTTTGATTTATAAATATAAAAAAGATATTGACTTTCACTCTTGATAATGGGAGTCTTATGATTCCTAACAAAAATTGAAAAATGATGTTTTTACAGATTAAAATAAAGAAGCTCATGATCTGTTAATCGTCCATCCAATTCAAAGGCCTTCTAAGTATGATCCAGGTTTATACATGTTAGCACATATTTTGTAATGCAATTTATCAGACACTATTTTTAAATCATATAAAACTATGCGTTTTTGACATGAGATTTTATTTAAAAAAAAATGAATAAAAAACCAAAAATAAGGAACAGTAACTTGATAGGAATAGAGATATTAAAAAAAATGGGAAATGTTAATGTTTTGTAATTTTGTAATGTTAAGGCTTAAGCGTAGTCTTGACACAAAGTGTGTCTTCAAATATAGTAATTACAATAATTACAGGAATTTCTTATAAACTAAACATTTAAGTCTTATACTTTGGAATAAATAGAAGGTAGTGTGAATGGTAAAAGTAGAACAACAGGACATACACAATGAATATATTACAATGTCGTCTGTTTGGACCCTGTTTGGGTTGTATCAAACATGCCCCGCGGAGGACTGAGCTTATGTCCAGCAGTGGACTGCAATAGGTTGAAGAGAAGAGAAGAGAAACATGCCCTGAACAAATAACCATAAAAAGAAGTATGTCAATGTAAGGAAGTTATTTTAGGTGTTTGTTTACCTGAAGCACTATTCAATATAATAGAAAGAGATATCCATAGCATACTCTAACATCATTATTACATTTTGGTTAAAAATATTGTCTTCATATACTAGTATTAATTCACCAGTAATACAAAGACATACATTTGGAAAAATTCAAACAATGATTAAGTAATATTCAACTCCTATTATGTTTTAAGTCATGGTCCATTACAGTCTTTATCATATCAAATAAAATTATCATATAAGTAACATTGATAATGAAACTCATTCAGTTCAAGTTCAATGATTCAATGATGAAATAAAATTTCATCATGAAGGACTTAATGATAATTGTGACAGTCACATAAAATTAAAGGGTTGTAAGGAGTATCAACCTACATCTTTCGGGAATCAGTCATGTCTTACAGGAGTTTCCACTGTCCTACAAGGGTAAGGGTTAAGAGTAGGTATATGGCATGCCACATGCATATAATGCTGGGGCTAAACTAACAAGAAATGACACTAATTATGGGCGACAATGGGCGGTAACTTAAGTTGTAGCCACCACTTTACGCGATAATTTGTATCACTTACAACTTTAACGTATCACTTAATTATTATTCCACAATAAGTCACTATGTCACCAGTTTTAACTGTAAAGTAAAAATGTGGTAAAACTTAAATATCAAGTGTAATCTTTGAAAGAAATTTCTCGATAAAGAACATACGAGTTCGAAGACAGAATAAAATATAGCAAACAAACATTAACGTACCTAAGGTATTTTAATGACACACGTACGTACTTTACACGAGTTATTTATCACTTTCAACTAGGTACCTACAACCGCGTAAACAGATAACATGTGTTCGCATGAAGTTGCAGTTATAGTTTGGGTATGATTTGGAATGGCTTGATATATCTTAGGCATTGCAATGCCTCGAAGGAATGAAAAAACCTGTCGTCTGTTTATTCCAGATCAATTTGTTACTATTACGTGCACGTCTCGATAATTTAACAAGTCAAATAGTGAGCGTCGCGTCGTGCGCCCATTAAACTATTCTGAGGCCATTCAACCGCACCATCACGACCTAGCAACACCACGGTTTTCACAGTGGCCATGACATCGAAACAACAGCCTCCGGTTACTAGAGCATTGACTCTTTCGATGCCGCCAAAACTTTGGCATGCATTTTCATGTATTTACTAACAGAACACTACCAGTACGCACCTGTCAGACGATTCCGAGCTGTCGTATCTGTCGAAACATCTTTTCTTCCTGTCCTCACCGTCTTCTGGGCCAGCTTCAAGCGATCTTCGGGACTCAGTCGAGACGATCTCGGCAGAAAGATTAGCGGCCACGCCGCGCGTATCACTTTTCTCACACGATTCACTCGCTACAAGTTCGGTGTAGAATGATAACTTCACTGTATCGTCGTCAAATGTTTCACCACTACACTTTTTTATGTCACCATGTCCAGAACCAGGCGCGGAAAAAGTTAAATCGTTCAATTGTTTCGGTCCGGTGCGATCCTCGGGCGACCCATCCGCCATCTTTGAGCGCACGAGTGTTTTGTAGATAGTTTCGTTGCGGCTCCCGCGGTCGGCATGGGCGCTGCAGTCGCGCGTTGCAGGCGCGGGGCGAAGCGGGCGGGGGTGACGTCACGGCGGCTGCGCGGCCGCGGGGGCAGAGCGTGGTGACGTAACGGCCCCGCCCCGTGCATGTGCAGGGGCGCTGTCATTGGCCGCGGGTTACGCAACGCGCAAGCTTATTCAAATAGCGGCGGAAGAAGGGAGCGTAGGGCCACTGCGATAGGGACAGGCCCATCCCAACCCTAAAACGTAACAAATAATGCAGCGTAATGACCGTGCAGCGCACGCACACACGCGCCCACCCGCCGCCGGACAAGTGCATGGAATAATAAAACTTTATGATTTAATGTGTCTTAACTTAACTTTACATTAGACACTGAAACATCAAACACGTAAAATATGAAATCGTAGTTATTTGAAATTAACTTAGCTCGTGGTGCGTAGAAAAGCTGTAAGAAAAGTAATTTAGGTAACTACTTACATACAAGGTCATTGGTCAATCTGGTTGGTGATCGGCCTAGGTAGAATGTCCCATTGGCCATTAGTTCTAAAAACAATGTTCCCTACCCACTGCCACTTCAACTAGTTAACCCCGTGGGTTATGAGCACACAGTTAATAATAACAGAATTAATAATATTATTCGTCATGACCACAAAATTAATATTATTAATTAATAAAATTCTGTGGTTATGACAGTCACTCTTGTTCTCCTATGGATGTCCACATTTTGCATGATATCGTAGTTAAACAGCCAACAAAGCTCTTTCTATTGAAAGTTTATACACCTTGAAACAAAAATTATTTCAAAAAGACAAATAAAATATGTGAAAATTAAAATCTTATACGTAGGTACCTTTATAATTGTGCCAACAAGGTAGGTATGTTCATACACAGAGGTACTGCCCGGGTTTCGAATTCAGAATTCTTGGTAAATCAGATGACATCTCTACACCACATGGGTCGTCAAATCGTCAATTGCTTAGGCACCAAAAACATCGGCCAGACAAAATAAAAGTGACCAGACTTACAATTCGATTTAGCCGTGTACTAAATTTCTAAGCACGTCCCACACGATATAAAAAGTCACACCTAAGACAATCAAATAAAAATTTGGTACCTCCCTCAGTTGGTAGGTAACATGCAGGTACCATCTATGTATTTAATTACATTCTATAGCTAATTGGTTATGCTGTGTGTTAAGGTCTATTCCTTGCAAAAATTTTATAATGATGATAACGAGGACCTCAATTTACCTAAAGCATTTACCTATTCGATTNAAAATGTAAGTAGGTGCCCCCCCCCCCATTTTTTGTAATCGACAATTTGTTTTTGATTATTTCAATGTTGTATTTGCCTGTAAAGACATGTTTTCACACGTTTCACATAAATAACTCCATTGTAATGTATAATTGTATGTCGCTGGCAAGTCTTTACCAATAAATAAATAAATAAGTTGGGTACAGCTTTCGTCTGCATGTTTACAAAAGTAAACTGAGTTACTGCTTATAACATCAGTTATCTGCTAGTGAAAGTACCGTCAAAATAGGCTTAGGAACAATCAGAA
Organism: Leucinodes orbonalis; assembly: GCA_019425675.1. Classification (NCBI taxonomy): domain Eukaryota; kingdom Metazoa; phylum Arthropoda; class Insecta; order Lepidoptera; family Crambidae; genus Leucinodes; species Leucinodes orbonalis. The sequence goes on from PQWD01002881.1 coordinate 130,891, forward strand.
TTACAAAATTAAAATTAATGATATTTTGGTATGTATAGGTAATATCCGGCCCGATGGACCGACGACTTGCGAAAGGTCGCTGGTGGAGGCTGGATCAGAAAAGGGTAGGACCGGGATATCTGGTGCAAAATGGGAGAGACCTTTGTCCAGCAGTGGACTACGATAGGTTGAATAGAGTAATAGAGAGATAATATGTAGTTACCACTTAACATAGCCACACATGTAGTATTTAGCTGTTATAACTAAAAATAACTAACAGATATTTAATTTATTTGAAGTAAAGAATAATATTTTAGAAATCCTCGCAAATCACATTGAAACCTTAACAGGTGAAGAATGACATATATTATATTTAATAACGTTACATTACACACATACGTGTGCATAATATTTGTTAACGTAAAGATAGAAAACAGCCAGACACCGAATAAATACAACTGTTCGATACACAAATATTTGGCTAAGCTAGGGATCGAAGCCCCATCTTTGGTGTCACATAAGGTATCAACTCAATGCGCCACAGAGCAGCTTTTGTTTCAAAAGACGACCCCTGCTACTATAGGCGTCATTAGAATATATAATTATCATAAATAACGTATATTACTCTTGTCATGCCTATAAGTTATAAATATCTACACTTAAACAGCTGCTCAACAGCGCTAACAATGAAACCGTAAATGTCACCTTTTACGAAACTAAGGACAGAAAAGGACGAACAACAAAATAATGATCAAAATTCTAGAATTAGGCAATATACCTACAGCTACACTAGGTGCATATATTTCTAAAGACGAACTAAGCATAAGCAAAATCAGACAAGCTAACATTAATCAAACGTTGTACACGATTATACAGGACACGAAAGGATAGCAAGTTATACTCGTATGGCATAGCTTTATTAAAAAAATTAAAACCGTTAATCTTTTGTCAGCAAGGGAAGTCTTTTCAATTTGTTAAATGAGCAATATAAATATACCTATCCGGAAGCCCATAATTAAATTGTCTTCAAGAATTATCCAGTACTCACTTAATCAATTTACATAAGTCTAGGCCAGCAGCGTATAATTTACAAAATTAATTTATCTTTTCCAGTTGCGTGCACGTCATATATGCAAATAAGCAGTGCATACCCTGTGCATCCAGAAAACCCGGAAAATCGCTACACATATTTAATGATTCCCACTTAATCACCTATTTTGCCCTACAGATTTGAAACCATAGACGATCTGTTGTCATCAACATCTCTCAATTTGACAAAAATGTAAATTATTTATTGTTTTTGCGATAAGTGTAATTAACTTTGCATACCCTTCTCATATTCTTTGTGCACGCCACTGATCTTTTCATGCAATCCGATCAGACAGAAGACCCACAATGCTCACCGAACGCTAAAAAGCGAGCCGTAAGATGAAACGACAAATAAATGACAGCTCCATGCTTTATATCCTTCAAACAGGTTTCGTTTGCGTTGTCTCCGTCGTTTATGACGACCGCGCACGCGTCAAGGCTCCGACAGTAAAAATATAAATAAACAATAATGAAAGTTGAACGACCATGCGAGTTGATGAGTCAGATTTACCTGACCCGACCAACGCGATGGGTTAAGAACCGATCACCATCACAAAGACATATCGTGCAGCTCACGTGATTGATAGCGCCTATTGAGCGTGTTGATTGTACGATAGTCACTCAAACGTTATATTTCTCAGCTCCATAGAATTACTTAAACGAATACAAAATAGTCCAATCAAATTGTGCAAACGTCGTTAGTGTCCGATCAGCACGACGATAAGGTTGATGCTTGAATGAAATTAAAGCGGACAGGACCACAATTCCGTCTAGTAAACAAGTTTGAATTCGACACTGGAACGTTCCACAGGCAAATCTCATCGAGTAAATGTATCGTGGTAAGTCGGGGCATGCACGGCGAGGGCCAATGCGCCCGCGCACGCTTCTAATGACAGGGGCCGAGGGGGGAGGGGCGACCGGTCGCGGGCGCACTGAGGTACGTATCGGTCTAGCTAGGGGCTTGTGTACTCAGCTGATGCGGATAAAATTAATGCTTTGTTAAGCGAAATACATTCATTAAAGTATTTAACATTTTTGACAACAGTTTTTAATTCACACACGTGTGATCTTTAGTTACGAAGAGTTATCGCGTGTTAAATGCAAATTATAAGTCAGAAATATTACAGAATATTTACTAGACTACATACATATATGCATCATCATAGCCGTAATCAACTACCGACCTTGAGATAGTCCGACCGAGACCATCGCTATAACGTGCATTCCAAAATACCGAAAGGAGTCGAGATAATAATTTTGTGTCACACATTCAATGACGTGCCGTAGTGACCGACAGTTGCTTTTATTTAACTACTACATTACACGCAAATTATATATTTAACCAAAAAAGCATTCCAACTGAATAACAAAGAGCACGGCAGTAAAGGATGGAAAGTCTTATGTAAGTATATTCAAATTACGAACTTCATATTATATAATCTTATAGGTATGAGATACAAATTCGTCACATGTATTTTATTTAGTATTGAAAAAAAAGTTGAATGTTTCAAAATTTCTAGCGAGGTTTTTACCACTTATAAGAAGAACATAGGTATATTCCAATCTACACCAGAAATACTGGTCCTCCGCTTTCCACATCCAGTCTTTACCAGCTACCTTTGGCAAGTGGTCGGTCCATCTACCCGGAGAGCGTCCTACGCTACTCTTGCAAAGACCACCCTAGAACTCGTCTAGTTCAGCTGTCATCGATTATATGACATACGTTAGCAGACCATTTTAAATTGCTGATCCCATGAACTGCGTCGGAAAAATCGAAGTAAAAAGTTCGAATCGAGTTATACGTGCGTGCGTGGCAGTAGCTTACCTCGCCGCAGCCAAGAACCCGTTCGATGTCCCCCGGCGCGCCCGGTTAGAACTCCTAACTTTTTATTTTAGAGCTCACCCTTTGTGGCTTAGGTTCGCGTGAACGCCCTACTGCCGCCCGCGATCGGGCTCGTTCTTTTGTTACATGCACACGTCAATTGTTTAAGTTTCGCGCCAGCATAATTTTTAATAGAAATACGATATGACCGATGAGACAACAAAGTTGTAGTCTGCGACATGTACGTGTAAAATATTTTCAATTGAAATATTTTTTTCTTCGATCTGTGCATTCGATCAGGTTACGGTTTATAACCCCCATAGCCATTGGCAAGGCCTTATTCCAATGGAAGTTGTATGGCTAGTGCACCTGTAGGTACTGAATGCCTAAAATATGACGGAATCCAAATTTATCAAAAGGCCGAACCTATTTTTCCTGGTATAATGATGTTATAGTTCCATAGTAACCATAATAATAACGTGGCAGATAAGAGGTTCGGAATAACTCGTGTCAAGTGTTGCTTTATCAATTATTGGAGCCCTGCGCTGGCCCTTATCAGAGGCTTATCGGCAACCATAGAACTGGTCAAAATATTAACTGGGTTGTTCTCTAAAATGTAACGATAAAAAATATGTTACATACGACACGGTGTTATTTTAAATTCCACTTTTGAAACACTAACTTCAAAATATTACTGACAATATGATTACTTATTTGATGTAAGCATTTATGTTGACTGAACATGATTACTTTTTTGATGGAAGGGTTTATCCAGATCGAGATTTATCTTACACAATGTACTATTGTCATCATTGACTACATCATCGGGCTTGATGGTGTAAGTACACAAAGATTTTTTTATTTAACATAGGTACATGAATGTTCCGGTACCTTGTGTCGCACGCTATAAGTTGTCCTTAACGTAGCAAGATGACTTTTGATTTCATTACTAGTACTTTATAATGATAGTGTGGCAGATATGCAATTTTATAAAAATGTTAATAACAAGTACCTCTTACTTTCTTTTTCATTTTATACAAAGAGAGTATGAGGTACTATATGCATTAATTTGATTATTACCTATAAGAATATTAAAAAGGAATACTCAAATGAAAGGAGCCAATGGGGATTTATTTTTAAATAGTTTAAATATGATTATTGATCTGCTTTTCGTAGGTACTTTAGGTAACAAATAGAAAACGGAACCATTAGACCTTGAGAATTATCATATGAAAATGTAACCACTTAACCTACCTAAGCACCTGCTCAAACTCGAAAAAAATCATTCAACTATGTAATATATTCATCTTTCACAGCGACTTTCAGTTCGCAACGACACTTGGCATAATTTTTAAAACTTTTTTGTCAATGCTAAATCTAACACGCAATTTTAATACAATTTACGAGAAGCCTACAATTCGTATTTTTGAATTAAAAAGCCAAAGACGTTTTTCATGTAATGTACCCTTAAGCAATAATGTTAGTGAGCAAGTGATCAGCCCCAGGGCGGTAACTTTTTGCTATCGCCGGAAGTGTTTGGTACACTGGGGATTCACATGAGTGACATGATTTTTCAATATATGTACACTTAAAATTGTATGATACAGTTTTAGGGACCAGTATTTCTGGAAATGGTCTTAAAACACTAATGATGACAGTTCAGTGTAGTATTTAGCCCTAATGGAGTAAAACAATTTAATGTACAAGAATGTTTTGATTTGAATCTTCATAACATTGATTTGAAAACAGAAATATAAAAATTAGGTACTAGGTAATAATAAAGTTTTTTTTTTTTTTTATTGATCCTTGATGAAATTACATGTATAACAAATATATCATACATACTTAAAAAATCTATATTGATCGCTAATTAAAAAAATATTATTAGCAGGTATATATATATATATATATAAACTTAAATATAAACTTATTCTATACTGATGGACAGTTAAAAGTGAGAATACTTGTGAATGATACATCCACGATATTTCTATTGCATAATTAATCATGATGAAGCTCCTCTATTTTTTCGTTATTTGGTGTAATAAACCAAGTATACACTTGGTTTATTACACCAAATAACGAAAAATATACACTTTACACTTTGCAAAGTATACACTTTGCACTTTATGACAAATATATATGTTAACCTTTTAAAAACCTGCTCTAGGTCTTGCAAGTTCAAATATATATTGAACAGCCAAACACTATTGTTGACTGTTTAGCTGGTACTTGGGATGATGACTGAATAAGTGAAAGAAAGAATTTAAAACTGAATTGCTTACTATGAATCAATTACTGCTCATAATGCAGCCTACTGTAATGGTTATCCTTATATGAAATCCTTTGATTTATAAATATAAAAAAGATATTGACTTTCACTCTTGATAATGGGAGTCTTATGATTCCTAACAAAAATTGAAAAATGATGTTTTGACAGATTAAAATAAAGAAGCTCATGATCTGTTAATCGTCCATCCAATTCAAAGGCCTTCTAAGTATATCCAGGTTATACATGTTAGCACATATTTTGTAATGCAATTTATCAGACACTATTTTAAATCATATAAAACTATGCGAGAAACATGCCCTGAACAATAACCATAAAAAGAAGTATGTCAATGTAAGGAAGTTATTTTAGGTGTTTGTTTACCTGAAGCACTATTCAATATAATAGAAAGAGATATCCATAGCATACTCTAACATCATTATTACATTTTGGTTAAAAATATTGTCTTCATATACTAGTATTAATTCACCAGTAATACAAAGACATACATTTGGAAAAATTCAAACAATGATTAAGTAATATTCAACTCCTATTATGTTTTAAGTCATGGTCCATTACAGTCTTTATCATATCAAATAAAATTATCATATAAGTAACATTGATAATGAAACTCATTCAGTTCAAGTTCAATGATTCAATGATGAAATAAAATTTCATCATGAAGGACTTAATGATAATTGTGACAGTCACATAAAATTAAAGGGTTGTAAGGAGTATCAACCTACATCTTTCGGGAATCAGTCATGTCTTACAGGAGTTTCCACTGTCCTACAAGGGTAAGGGTTAAGAGTAGGTATATGGCATGCCACATGCATATAATGCTGGGGCTAAACTAACAAGAAATGACACTAATTATGGGCGACAATGGGCGGTAACTTAAGTTGTAGCCACCACTTTACGCGATAATTTGTATCACTTACAACTTTAACGTATCACTTAATTATTATTCCACAATAAGTCACTATGTCACCAGTTTTAACTGTAAAGTAAAAATGTGGTAAAACTTAAATATCAAGTGTAATCTTTGAAAGAAATTTCTCGATAAAGAACATACGAGTTCGAAGACAGAATAAAATATAGCAAACAAACATTACCGTACCTTAGGTATTTTAATGACACACGTACGTACTTTACACGAGTTATTTATCACTTTCAACTAGAGGTACCTACAACCGCGTAAACAGATAACATGTGTTCGCATGAAGTTGCAGTTATAGTTTGGGTATGATTTGGAATGGCTTGATATATCTTAGGCATTGCAATGCCTCGAAGGAATGAAAAAACCTGTCGTCTGTTTATTCCAGATCAATTTGTTACTATTACGTGCACGTCTCGATAATTTAACAAGTCAAATAGTGAGCGTCGCGTCGTGCGCCCATTAAACTATTCTGAGGCCATTCAACCGCACCATCACGACCTAGCAACACCACGGTTTTCACAGTGGCCATGACATCGAAACAACAGCCTCCGGTTACTAGAGCATTGACTCTTTCGATGCCGCCAAAACTTTGGCATGCATTTTCATGTATTTACTAACAGAACACTACCAGTACGCACCTGTCAGACGATTCCGAGCTGTCGTATCTGTCGAAACATCTTTTCTTCCTGTCCTCACCGTCTTCTGGGCCAGCTTCAAGCGATCTTCGGGACTCAGTCGAGACGATCTCGGCAGAAAGATTAGCGGCCACGCCGCGCGTATCACTTTTCTCACACGATTCACTCGCTACAAGTTCGGTGTAGAATGATAACTTCACTGTATCGTCGTCAAATGTTTCACCACTACACTTTTTTATGTCACCATGTCCAGAACCAGGCGCGGAAAAAGTTAAATCGTTCAATTGTTTCGGTCCGGTGCGATCCTCGGGCGACCCATCCGCCATCTTTGAGCGCACGAGTGTTTTGTAGATAGTTTCGTTGCGGCTCCGCGGTCGGCATGGGCGCTGCAGTCGCGCGTTGCAGGCGCGGGGCGAAGCGGGCGGGGGTGACGTCACGGCGGCTGCGCGGCCGCGGGGGCAGAGCGTGGTGACGTAACGGCCCCGCCCCGTGCATGTGCAGGGGCGCTGTCATTGGCCGCGGGTTACGCAACGCGCAAGCTTATTCAAATAGCGGCGGAAGAAGGGAGCGTAGGGCCACTGCGATAGGGACAGGCCCATCCCAACCCTAAAACGTAACAAATAATGCAGCGTAATGACCGTGCAGCGCACGCACACACGCGCCCACCCGCCGCCGGACAAGTGCATGGAATAATAAAACTTTATGATTTAATGTGTCTTAACTTAACTTTACATTAGACACTGAAACATCAAACACGTAAAATATGAAATCGTAGTTATTTGAAATTAACTTAGCTCGTGGTGCGTAGAAAAGCTGTAAGAAAAGTAATTTAGGTAACTACTTACATACAAGGTCATTGGTCAATCTGGTTGGTGATCGGCCTAGGTAGAATGTCCCATTGGCCATTAGTTCTAAAAACAATGTTCCCTACCCACTGCCACTTCAACTAGTTAACCCCGTGGGTTATGAGCACACAGCTAATAATAACAGAATTAATAATATAATTCGTCATGACCACAAAATTAATATATTAATTAATAAAATTCTGTGGTTATGACAGTCACTCTTGTTCTCCTATGGATCCACATTTTGCATGATATCGTAGTTAAACAGCTAACTGGTGTTTTGTTGTTTCAAGTGTATAAACTTTCAATGGAAAGAGCTTTCCATTGAAAGTTTATACACCTTGAAACAAAAATTATTTCAAAAAGACAAATAAAAATGTGAAAATTAAAATCTTATACGTAGGACCTTTATAATTTGCCAACAAGGTAGGTATGTTCATACACAGAGTACTGCCCGGGTTTCGAATTCAGAATTCTTGGTAAATCTGATGACATCTCTACACCACATGTGTCAATCGTCAAGCTTAGGCACCAAAAACATCGGCCGACAAAATAAAAGTACCAGACTTACAATTCGATTAGCCGTGTACTATTTCTAAGCACGTCCCACACGATATAAAAAGTCACACCTAAGACAATCAAATAAAAATTTGGTACCTCCCCAGTTGGTAAACATGCAGTACCATCTATGTATTATAATACATTCTATAGCTAATTGTTATGCGGTGTTAAGGTCTATTCCTTGCAAAAATTTAATAATGATAACGAGGACCTCAATTTACCTAAAGCATTTACCTATTCGATTCAAAACTTAATCACTAATCATTAAATAATATAAACACATTAGTCATCATAACTTACTTTAACTTACGGAGTGACACTGTCATTGCATGATTAAAACTTCTATAATTAAATAAAGATTTTAAAATACTTCGTACCTAACTACCAATATAGAGCCGTTGATACCTACCTCGGTGTACCTAAGAGCGTCGGTGGCTCAGTGGTGTGGACTGTCGCCTTCCTACCGGGAGGCTGAGGTTCAAATCCCGACACGTACCAATGATTTCGAATTTCGAAAAATATATGTACGTTATCCGACGCTCTTACGGCGAAGGAAAACATCGTGAGGAAACCTTCATGCACGCCTGCGAAGAGATTCGAAGGTTGTGTGTGAAGTCGTCCAATCCGCACTGTGCCCGCGTGGACGACTAAGGCCTAATCACCCTATACGGGTAGGCTCTTGTGCCCCTCGGTGGGGACGTTTAACGAGCTGATGATGATACCTACCTATGTATTTATTTTTTGCATAATATTTAAACCAGAAAAGTATTTTTTTATCCAGCCGTCCAAACACAAAGTCAATCAGCTGTGCCATACGAACCGCGTGCGAAAGGGATGCTACTAGGTTCACTTTTTGTTTTTGTTTCCTAGCTCCAGAGTGAAGCGGATATTAGAAAGAGACGGTCGTAGGTAAATTCTTACCACTTTTAATACGAAGTAAGCGAACGTTTTCAGGTTTCACCAATGAAATAAAAAACTCATTGGGTTTCACAAAGGTTTCAGTATGTATATCCACATTTCATAATTTAAAAAAAAATCACGTAGTTTTAGTAATATTTTCGAGTTTGTGAATTTAAAAGATTGAACCGATTTTAATGAAATTTGGTATGAAGATAGCTGACAGCCTAGATTAACACATACGATTTTACTGAGACCTTTTACTGCCAGAAAATATAATGTGAATAGCACAGCGGGGCATAGCTAGTCTATAAAATTAAATCATGCTGGTTTTCACTAGTAGTGCCATCTAGTTAAAACACCAAACTTATAAAAAGTATTGGTTTGAACTTTGTCACCTTCTAGAGTGCTGCCATCTAGCTGATGCAACATTATTCCTTATCATAGCGTTACGACTATCTCGTGGTCAGAAACATAGAGTACACTACTTTCTTTTGTGCATGAAAAAGTTATTAATTTATTGTTCATCTAAGGTAATGTTAAATTATACAAGAAATAACTGGGGGCACGGAAGTACCTTCGCCAAGACGAATCAAGCGAAGCGCAATGATACCTTTTCTCGTAGTGTTTCGTCGTTTTTAGGGTTCCGTAGCCAAATGACAAAAACGGAACATTTATAGATTCGTCTGTCCGTCCGTATGTCACACTCTTTTATCTCCGAAACTATAAGCAATACACTATTCAAACTTTGTAAGTATATGTACCTATTCTGTGAAACTTTAGAAGGTTTTGATAAGTAACTTGAAAAAAAAATTAATATATTTTGGGGATTTATTACATTAAATAGAAACTCTTTTTTTTTCATTGTACCCCACGTGTGAGGTATCAATGTGGAGATTTTGAAAAATCATATTGAGGTTTGTAATATTTTTTTTCCCTTTTTATTTGAGATGTTTTGAAATTAGAGGGTGTCCCCAACCCTCTCTAATTACTGCATGTTTAGATAAAGGAGCGCTTTATTTTTATTATAAACATTTTTGTGATCATTACTGCATTATCTGAAATACTTCATAACAGAAATTATTCGAAATGTACTCAATGAACTTTTATAAAAGAACGGCAGTAAGTATATAGGTATAATCCACAGAAAGCGTTGGACCAAACTATTGCAAACACCTTTTTTTATTATTTATTTATTTGAAACTGTAATTTTTTTATCACATATTTTTTTTAGCGTTAATACCTGCAATAGTCGTAGACTGTGTCGCAGATATTAAATATATACCTTAGCTGCAATACCTTTTTAGTTTCACAACTATTTGATGAAATTGGGTGAACATGAATGATATTCTGTATATATAAAGGTAGACGGATGGCGTCATCCGTGCTTCCAAAACGAACCGCCGAAGAGAGTACTACTCTTTTGTTTAGGTAAATATACGCATATTCGAAATATGTGTATGTGAGCTGTCACAGCATTCGGAACACTTTTTTCGATTGTTTTGTGAGCATATCACGAATCTATACTTGTTTACATCATTGTTTACATTGGTGAACAGCAGTCTTTTAGTTCCAAACTCTGAATCGGAAGGGCGAAATCAAACTTCATATAATGTAGCAAAGTCTGTTTATTGTATAGACAACACGGCCACGGAGCACATCAATAAATATTATAATTGTATCCAATAAGTAAAAAAATAAATTTGTTACAACACAACTGCTTAGCTCAATAATAAACATTTTTAAAAACATTTAAACAAATAATAATTTTCGGTTAAACATTTTAAAAGTGAAATTAGATTTAAAAGTTTAATTTAATTTTACTTTTAAATAATTAAAAGGTACATTAAATTACATTATTATTTCTTACAACTAATAAAAGGTATAATTATATTTAAATGCTTATGAATAAAATTATGTATATTCAACTTAAAAGTATTGTTTATATCAGCTTCATTGTAAAGGCAGTATAGTATAGTAGGAATGAATCATAGAATGCATAAAATATAAGATTTGTACTTTGAAATACAATGCAGGTAATAATTTCAGTTATCCTTGCAAAACCATAGCTTACATCAGTCGCTCTAGAACAATATTTTATTAATTAGTAATATCATTTAGTTAATGGGATAATACTAACAAAAAATATACCGTACAACGTTGACTGCTCACAAAAAGTTTCTTATTAAAAATATGGATATAACACTTAAAAACTTAAATATTTTTTTAAGCACATGTCACAAATTCTCTTGACAAAATGTAAGCTACACCTAATTCGAGAGTTTTGTATGGAAATTCAGTTTAGTATAGATTTTATAAATCTCAATCTTACTATAATATGATTAAAATGTTTCTTTATTATTATTTTTACGTCCAATTATCAAAATATTATGTTTACGATTATCATAATATTCGAATTTGTACCTATATACGCTAAAAAGAAATACTGTATGTATTAAATTATAACAATTCTGTACACGCATTAGTAATAACAATTAACAACATAATTCAGCACCATTATAAAACACTGTATCGTTTTGTTTTATGAGGAAAACCATTGCACTAAAGTAATTAATTAACTAAACTAAAAACATAAATATACGAGACACTCAGAAAAACTCAAAGTAGAAGGCAGTTAAATGTAATATAATTCTGAATGTGTACAAGCTTACCAGTATGAGACGGTATTTGGTAATAAATAGCTATTTACACAAATGTTATTCGTAAAACAATTGCAGTTAAGGAAATATATAAAGAACCGTAATCTAGAACGAGACTCAACTCAATATATTTTTACTAAAATAAAATTGTGAATATAACTTGCTTTATTAATTTTTTGATTACAAATGATTCTGTACTAAACAAATTTTTTTAAAAGTAACTACTGAGTTCTTGCTGGTTTCTTCTCAGTGGAAAACTACCTCCGAACCAGTGGTAGCTTCATTTGACATTCATAAGTGGTCTAAGCTGAATAAACACTTTTCATTTTCATTTAACGTTGATTTTTAAATTGAGTTAGAAAAGGATGGTGTTATTTATAGTATCGAGCGCTTAGAGTATATATAAGTAGGTATAGAGCGCGCATATCGTACCAGATACTCAATGCACAGCGTAGGCAGGAGAACTATAGCCACTATATTGATAGATACATGACAAATAGGGTTGGACATTTGTGCGCCGCAAGCGCAGTTGTCGATAAATACAGCTGAATGGCATAATAATATGATACTTAACATTGTGTATGTGGCTTATATTTGCTTTTAACCCTTCGAGTATTAATAAAATAAAAATAGCATTAAAAAAAAGAGTATTAATTATAGTAATATTTGTCATAATAAGAACAAGCGCACTTGCCCATCAATATTTCGATAAAGAGCCTATTACGTTTACGTCCCACTGATATTTACATTGTACATATTAAAATTCTTTAAAATATTAAAGCAAAGCGTGATATCGCAATATTCCGTCCTTTGCATTTAAAATATGCAAGTACCTTAAAAAAAAATTAAATACTTATAAACACTTATCAACACAAAAATATTTACAATAAATAATTGCGCATAAATTTTTAGTAATAAAGTTGTATTACATTCATATAACTTTAAAACTCAATATTATTTGTATAATCAAAAAATAAGAATGAAAATCGACTTACCGATGACAAGTAATACCGGATTTCAATTTTTCGTTTTATGGACTATCGAATTGCACACTCGACCATTTTAAAGCGTAAAAATTATCTCCGGAGAAACGCACACTGCTAGCACTCAACCACGAGTACAAGCGCTTGCGGCGGGAATTTCGTGTTGTTCTCACCCGTGCCTACTGTTCTCACTTCGTTGCGCGTGTTCTATACTACTATTGATACTCTAAGATCGAGCGCTATACCTTTCTACTCTATTCAAAAATATCAGCACTTGAGTGTCGTTCTAGAATACTTGGAGCACATTAAATTCACATAATCTTATCTGTTAAGTCAATACTTTAGTGTTAATTATCATTATCATACATATTGTATTATACTGTTACTTTTATTTATAATGTTGGCATTTTCAAGTTTAAAATTACTGTTTAAAGTAATTAAGTTTGTATGTGATGGCTGATGGCACAATCGCCTCCTTCATTATGACGACAAAATTTATATTTTTAATATATCTGTTATTTATTACTAGCTTGTGTTATTTATAAGAATGGCAAGTTTATAGTTATCTCAGGATTTTTTATTATTATTAAACCACTTTATAACTTTCATATTGACTAAAGTCTTCATTTAACTGTTAATTTTAATAGTTACCTGCGAAAATATTTTTCTTTTTGTGAAAAAAATGACTAAATTATCTACTTGCTTGGTTTAATTCCATATATTAGGAACCATGGCTCACCTAGAACTGGTCATGTTTTCATCACGTCCAAAGGGCAGTGGGCATCATTCCTTCCATAGACGTATTCCGAGGAGTCAGCGTTTCGTTGCAGAGGAAATCCAGCGGCAAGTCAACTAGATAGCCGCGAATAAGATCTATTTTCCTATTAGCCAAAGCTTTGTCCTTATGCCACAACGTTGTACAGTTCTCCTCTTGGTATCGCTTCAGTTCTGCAAACGTGTGTACGGCGTCTGTTGGTATGCAGTGGAATACCTGTCGAAGGAAGTATGGCTGGATAATACAATCAAGACAATGTTATGAATAAGTCACGAGATTAGAGTTTGTTTAATTTAAATGCAATCAATTATTTTAGGGTTATCTTATACATGCGATTCTAGTTGTTTATAAGTACTTATGTCCATAAAACTAAGGTTTTTAGGGTTCCGTAGCCAAATAACAAAAAACGGAACCATTATAGATTCGTCATGTCTGTTTGTTCGTTCGTATGACATAAACTGTTTTCTTCGAAACTATTACCACTACACGTTCATACTCTGTATGTGTTCGGTGAACTGCTATACGGTTTTGTCAAGAAACTTGAAAAAAAAAGAAGAAATTTGATGGTTCCCTCATACATTGAACTGTAACTTCGAAAATAGTTTAACCACTTCAAATTCTATTTTGTTTTTGTGTGGCTCGTGTAGGATATTTTTTAAACTTTTACTTATGTTTTGTATCTACTCACTTCATTGTTGTTTTAATTTATCTTTATGTGTGCAATGCTATTTAAAGTTGTATCTTTTCAATAAATACTAAGGCCAGGCGTAACTACTCAAAACTAACTGAGAAAACTTCAGATACTAAATCTGGTCTTACTATTTCCTACTACTAGGTCTTGGAGGCTGTAAATTTTCGTAACATGTGAAATACCTCTTCATAAACGTCAGTGTTGAGCTTCGATGTGCCCTGCCAGAGGGTCTTAAAGAAATTGTCGCTACAACAATCGTCGATGTCAATGCCGAGTCGGTCTAGGTCTTCCTCCATCAGACCTAGGTGCTCTCTGAATAAACGTTTCCGCAAAGCTCCAGCGACCCGCCCACAAGGGTAGGGCTGCCCGTTCATTGTGCCTTCCGTGAACTGCTCGTCCTAAAGAAAAAATATGAGTTTATTACAGTCAGTTTACTTATATTGTTCAACTTTGACCTTCTGTTCGCCAATGACGTCTTAAGGCGCAAGACACAATATACTGGAATTCCAGCGTTCTATGCGTTAATATAATTGAACCAGCTTCAATATTAATTTCAAAACCACTGTCCCGTTGAATTCTGTTCTACAAATGTAGCACTGACTAGTAGCGAGCAAACAAGTCTTCGAAAATACTATTAAAATTGAAATGTTTTGGCCATTTTGAATAATCTGTCGGTCTTAAGACTACCTCTTAGTTGACATGCAAAACTGATGAAAGATGGTAAAACATCGCTCGAGGCTGATAGGTATATCCGGGTTTAACAAATGTAAAATGATCGATGGAACACCTTAACACGTTACTGTTAAATACAGCCGAACTTTGAGCGTAAGAGCGTCCAGTCATATTATTTAGAAAATTCGAAAACACATTGATACGTGGCGGGATTTGAACCTGCACCTTCCAGATCGGAAAGCAACAGTCCACACCATTGATCCACCGACGCTCTAATACTAAGTTATGCTATAAAGTAACAGCATTTACGTGTATTTACCTGCAAAAGCACAGCTATCTCGAGTCTCTAGTTCCTAGCATAGATCGGTCGTTGATGTTGGCGCTACCGCATATGATAGAGCGGTCATCCACTATTAGCAGCTTGGAGTGGACGTACACCAACTCGGTTATTGGTTCACCACCCAAAATCTGCTGGGTCCGAAGCCCATGGAAGCTGACGTAGTCACGGGGATCAGCTATGCCTGCTTCGTATAGCCGGGTCAGTAGGGCTTCGCGACTCCTGGAATTATAAATGGATGGTCTAGTTTAAGCAAGTCAAATTTAGGTTCTGCTGGAATATCAGCGCTGATATAATAATGAGGTCATATAATAATGTTATGGTCAGAATTAACCTGAATTTTTGCATTCCTAACAGAAGCCCCAAAGCTTGTGTTAGGTGTCGCTTACACCTGACAATCCGCCACCCGCGGCCACAGATGTTAGGTCTCCCATCATTATCAGCTCATTAAAAGTTCTCACCGAGGGGCACGAGCCTACGCGGGTGTTTAAGCCTCAGTCGTCCACGCGGGCCCAGTGTGGATTGGACGACTTCACACACACAACCTATGAATCTCTTCGCAGGCGTGCGCACGATGTTTTTCCTTCACAGTAAGAGCGTCGGATAACGTACATATGATTTCGAAAATTCGAAAACATTGGTACGTGACGGATTTGAACCTCAGCTCTCCAGTAGGAGGGCAATAGTCCACACCATTGAGCCACCGACGCTCTTAATTTTACTCTATGCTTGGTAATTTTACTTGCTACAGTAACCTCGCCCTGAAACACAGAAGTGCAACACATTCCTATTTTATAGGATGATATCTGGCACTGCGGCAGTGTAGTATCTACTTAGACGACTCAGTACCTAGCATGGTTCACATAAAAATTATCAAAAAGATGACTTAACTTTAGCAATATCTGAACCACCAACCTGCATATGCTCTGGTAGTTCCAATGTGTGACAGCATGTAGCGAGGTACCAGAGGGTCCCCCCACTTCACCTTCGAACCCTGGCAGGAGCGGCATCACCACAAACACTCGGAACTTTTCCTTAGCTCTGTGCGCTCGCATTATACGGTTGAATAACGCCTCTCCTATCTGGTTGAAAATGGTTTGTTGAATAATTGGATTTTAGTATACAAGCAACATAACGACCAATCTATTTAGGATGGGCATCGTTCGGGAGGTAAAGAGAGATATTTTCAACCAAAAACTTTGGCATCTCAAACCGAAGGTATTTGACTAGTGTGTATTATTATCAGCTCATAAATATTCCCATAGAGGGGCGCGAGTTCAAACGTAAAGGGTGATTAGGCCTAGTCGTCCACGCGGGCCAATTTCTTCACGTATAACCCTTGAATCTCTTAGCAGGCGTGCGGGTTCCTTACGATATTTTCCATCACCGAGCGTGAGATAAACGTACATATAATTTCGAAAATTCGAAAACACATTGGTACGTGGCGGTGTTTGAACCTGCGCACTCCCGGTCGGAAGGCAATTGTCTACACCATTGAGACGACGCTCTGGCACTGTGTCAGTGGATATTTATACAAAATTACCTGGTTGCGCACGTGCGGGTTAGACCGTGACAGTGTGATGAAGAACTGATTCTCAATGTAGACGTAGTGTTGGGCTCGCGTGATCGTGTCCACGTACGCCTCGTGGATGCTCTGCTCCACCGTGTCACGGTCTAGGAAGCCGCACGACCAGGACGACACACTGCGAAGTACCTGAAAGTAACGCAAAGTTACAGTACGTTCTTGTAAAATTTGTATTTATGTACAGACATAATGGATGCTCTATTGCGTTGGGAATCTCAGGAGAAGGTTAAATCGTAGCAATGTAGACCAGTGGCGTGCACATATATGCAAATAAGCAGTGCATATTCTAAGAGTAAGAGCGTCGGTGGCTCAGTGGTGTAAACTGTCGCCTCCCTACCAGGAGGGCTGAGGTTCAAATCCCGACACGTACCAATGTGTTTTCGAATTTTCGAAAATATATGTACGTTATCCGACGCTCTTACGGTGAAGGAAAACATCGTGAGGAAACCTTCATGCACGCCTACGAAGAGATTCGAAGGTTGTGTGTGAAGTCATCCAATCCGCACTGGGCCCGCGTGGACGACTAAGGCCTAATCACCCTATACGGGTAGGCTCGTGCCCCTCGGTGGGGACGTTTAATGAGCTGATGATGAGTGCATATTCTGTGCGTCTAGACAACCCGGAAAATCGCCAACGTGTGAAATGATTCCCACTTATTCGCCCCTTTTTCTCTACAGATTTGAAACCATAGATGATCTGCTGTCATCGACAGCATCCAACTCGACAAAAATGTAAATGATTTACTCTTTTTACGATTAGTGAAACTCACTTTGCATATCCTACTCATAATCTCTGTGCACGCCACTGATGTAGACAAAGATAACCTGTGTAGATTAACATTTTTGTTGGTTGTCAAATCTTGAAGAGAGATTACGAGGTTAGAACTACAAGACCAAGGAAAAAAGAAGTTATATTTTTAATGCATAATAATTTTTAACACGATTCCGAATGATGAAATATGTAAACATACCTGACATGAGACATTGTTGATATCGACGTTGAGTAAAGCTTCGAAACCTTGCAATGGCTTGATGTCTGTGTAAGTTTTAGGTAACAAATACGGATAACTTGTGTTTTGTCTGAAATTAAAGTAGAACGAAATACAAATTATAGTAACTAATATCGTTCATATTTTACAAGTTCATATTTTTTATAAAAACATTGTAGTATTTTATAAAAAACATTATTGCTTATATTCGTCATTTACCTTGCTTTTTCTAGTTTTATAGCATTCCATCGCTGTATAAAGTGGCGCGCGATATCTCTAGCAGCGGCCCCTTGTACGACAACTCCGACGTCGTGCCACGGCATTCTAGGCGTTGAGGTTCTGTCTACTAAGTCTGAAATTGAATGTCATTGCTTTTTCAGAATTCCAGAAAAAGAATTACTTGTATATTATTAGAAAATATGTATACTTATATTACGTTTGTTTAATTACCTGACTAATAAAAAAATTTAGACATCATACTTGAAATTTTCTAACATGTTAATAACATTTAGCTGTAACTTATATTTGTGTTTCTTTTCTATTATATGTACCAGTAAAGCAGAAATGCAATGCGCAAGTCGCAACTTTCACCTATTTTACGCCAACAATTTCGTTAAAAAGCTTAAGCAACATTCAGTAATTTCACTACCTATATCACTCTTGACCCCAACATAATGTTCTACTATTGAACTGTTAAATAAATGATAACGAGGTTAAGAAAAAAGCATTAAAAAGCACTTACCTACAAAAGGCAGATCTAAATTATTGAAATCCTTAACAATAAAGTTGACGTAATCCTTCCCTATCCAAAGCTTCGAGTTTCCTTCGATCCCCTCCAAGGCATCTTTCGTGGACTCCGTTATCACTCTTCCTTCTACGACTTGCGCTAACGGCGTCGGCTGCTGACCGTCCTATTAACTGTTACAGGCAATCCCAAAGCATCGGTCAACAACACTTGGTCAGTGGACAGGGCATACTTCTCCGCTTTCTTCCTTTCTGAATCATCAAACTTCTGTTCATTCCGCTCTCCTTCGAATGGAGGGTATATAATACTGATAATGTCCTTGCCTCTGTCAGTGATTTTATTAAGCACATTACGCTTTTGTACTTCTGGCGTTTCGTATTTCGACAAATCCTGGGTTTGGTTTAAATTGATGGAGTTAATGAGCAGTTGATCGCCAGGTTCTAGAATGGGTAACTGAGACGACTGGATGTTTTCCGTCTCACTTTTATCAGAGGTTGACGTCGTCGAACCGTTTGGGGTGTCCACTGAATCAGGTATTGGGATAACGCTGAAAAATATAAAGTATAAATATAGGAATTTGTGCGACCAGCTTGTCTTTTAGGGGCGACGCAAACGATACTTCTTGTGAGAACGATTCTGCTACGCAACTGCGTAAGAGTCTTAACTAAGACTTTCATATATGTATCAACGTAGTTCTTTGATTGGTGGCGATTAGATGAAGAATTTATTGCGCCACATACTCGATAGTACGAAAACCTTGTCGTCTATAAATAAATAAATATCAACACACATTCACACAGCGCCATCTAGCCCCAAACTAAGCATAGCCTGTAATATGGATACTACTACGGATAAACGTACATATATATGCATTTGTAAATACATACATACTATACATAGAAAACACCCAGACCAACACAAACAGACATGTTCATGCACACAAATGTTTGTAAACGACTGCAATACCCTCGGTGTAATAGCCAACGTCTCAACCATTGCACCATATGTATTCAAATATGTAGCCCCCTATATTCATAGCACAATCATTTTATCACCACGTTAAAATACTCTTCAAATCCGCTCAAACGTGCACACACTAGCAATTCCAATCAGCAAAGACAGAAAATAGACAATCATAATGTTTAGATACTCACTCGTTCAATCCAATGACAATGTCTTTTGAGTTTTTCGCCAGTTCTATGGTCGCTTCTATGCCATTCGATTGTGGCATGTAAATACCACCGCCGGGAGAGCTTGACGTTTTCTTTTTGGTTGCTATCGACGTTTTCGGCTGTGATATATTACCGAGATCCGTTAGCCTGTAAATTGTACATTAAAAGTGTTTAAAAACAAATAATGAACTCCTCGCGGGAATCATCGCTTTTCAGGTCCGACATTGAAGTGCTATTTGCCTTCTTATGGAAATATAGAAAGAAATGTCTACAATTATAAAAAAGACAATATAAATTATTGTCAGCAATTATTTGGTGTATAATAGTTAACATCAATATTTACCAGTGGTCACACATTCACTAAAAAACTTTTGCAAGTCGCGCCCCTCGCGGTGAAAGCTAACGAAAAATAATGACTCTCTCTCACTTCAACCTATCGCAGTCCACTGCTGGACATAGGTATCCCCATTTTGCGCCAGACATCCCGGTCCTCCGTTTTCCTCATCCAGCCTCCACCAGCGACCTTTCGCAGGTCGTTCCGGGCCGGAGGGCGTGAAATAATAACTACCTTCTATTAATTATTTTTGTTCAATACTTCATCAGTTATCACCAGGTGAGCGAACTTACCGGATTGTTTACTTAAGAAATAAAAAAAATGATTTTGGCTTTGACTTTTTAACCGACTTAAAAAAAGGTGGTTGTTCAATTCAATATCGATCGAATTGCTTTTTGTTACCTGTGTTTATGATCATCCCAGCGGCCGTAGCAGAGATCGATGCCCCCCACGAAGGCGACCGTTTGGTCGACGCACACAATCTTCTCGTGGTGCGCCCAGAAGAACACGCCAACCTTCGCGTGGTCTGGATGTCGGAAAACCTACGTTATAATGTTTTCGTTACAGCATTTTTATTGGACTTAAAATTATAGTTTTGGCTTTTTATGGCTCAGAAGCCCTCCAGCTCGATGTACGACGACTTGCGAAAGGTCGCTGGTGGAGGTTGGATGAGGAAAGCGAAGGACCGGGATATCTGGCGCAAAATGGGGGAGACCTATGTCCAGCAGTGTACTGCGATAGGTTGAAGAGAGAAGGCTGACAGTCATCTGTACTGTCCATTTGTTCGGTGAAGATGTAAAAAGCCGAAGAGAAGAGGAAGTAACTGAAATCCAGCGCTGACTAGGCGCTTCACTAGTGTCAGTTGAGGTCCTTTTGCTAGTATTACTAACTATGCCTACTTATAAACCAACCATTGTAACAAATGTATTATGAGAGTTATTTATAACTTATAAACCATTTTATTATTATTATTAAAAGCCATCTGCGGCCAACAAAAGTTAGCTACAGAAACAGAAAAAAGTTTTGGCTGATTGTTATATGTATGAAAACTGTTTAACCCATTGAACGCCGGGAATCCAGACACAATAAAAAAAATTATAGTGTGTGGCGCCTTAAGGCGTCATTGGCGGTCAAAGGGTTAACTGCTTCAGTTGTCTACTTGTTTGAGCGTAAATGCTTATCGCTGCGACGATCGGGGTGGTGGATTCGAATCCCACGGGGATGACTGCACAGTGAAAGTAACTTTGTGCGATTCTTCCCAGATTTTAGGACATTGCAGACTGCATCACCTGATTGTCCGAAAAGAAAACTCCCGTGCTACGGAGAGTACATTAGGCAGTTCCAGCTACTATCTTGCTAGGAACGGTATGCAAGGACGGTCGTCCTTAGCACCTACCATTCCGCATTGGGCCAATGTTGTGGTGGTTACGACCCAATCTCCCCATGGCAATGCTGTAGGGAAGCCTATGCCCTGCAGTAGGACGTTATAGGCTGATGATTATTAGCGCATATTCTTTAAGAGGGCTCTTATAAAACCAGTTAACATATTATGGCTTAAACAAAGAAATTAATAAGACTGTTCTTAGTTAAATGTAATACCCAATACTATAATCTTGTCATGGTAAACTCACCTTAATATTTTCCCCAACAAGTTTGCTTTACTGTAAAAACGTTAATGCGAGAGCCATTTCTACTTCTTTATACAGCATTATAAATATTTTGACTCCTTGACTCTGTAAACACATATACCATCATAAAAATCATTCTTGTTATATATTAAACCCTTAATCGGATATAGCACTTCCAACATTTTCATTAGTTTCATTTTCAACTGTAGGCCCAAAGGAATAAGGTTCGCAAATGATGTCGGATCTTTTCCATTGTCCAATTATGGTTAAAAAACTAGCAGTGTATTGTAATCTCTAGTGATGGTGATCATCATCAGGTACTTTATTTATGATAGGTAAAGTACCTATCATAAATAAAGTATGTAAGTTCTCTGTATATCTTTGTTTTTTTTACATTGAGTAGCACAATTTATTATAAGTGAATTCACAAACGGATGAGACAATAAAGCCATATTCAAATGACCAAGCTATGGGGCCTTTGGATGGAGGAGGAGAGAAACAGCGGACAACAACAAAAAGTCCATCCGAAAGAAATAGCGTAATGATAATTATTAGGGGTGTATTCAGCAGTGGACTTTGAACTTTTCACTTTGAAGAGAGAGATAGTATGTGAGATCAACAGATGTGACATTTAACATTTGAATCCAAATTAACTTCGTTTGTCGTCATTCCAAATAGCAAATAAGGACTGGCGAATCGTAAACACGCTTTTTGCTAGCGCAGGGCTTAACACTTATAGGACCCTTCATATTATTAAGACTATATTTTGAACCTTAGGCCAATATCTTAAGGTCGAAATACATAAGAACGAGAACAATAACCAGTTTTCATTGTTTCGAATCCTTAAAATTCACGAGCCAAAATAGTGGCCCGGTCCTTTGGAAGGCATGTGTGGGCCGAAGCAACAGCACAGAGGCCTTTTTCGAATGATTAATCTTTGTATATGTTACACGTAAATGTATTATGAGAGCAATAAACAATTTTATTATTAACAAGGCACTTACAGCTTTCCTCTTCAATATAGTATCCAATCGCCAATAGTTGCCATTGAGTGCGGGCCTTTTCATGTATATCTCAGGGCTGAGCCACCAATCAGCGATGAAGATCTCTTCTTTAGCCAGTTCCATAGCATCAGCGACTGCCGCCATATACGCCGACCCGTCTACCAGCGTACCCGCTTGTGTGCCAGCACGCGCCGGTGCGAACGAGTGGTGGACGTTGGGAAACGTGAAGTCTCGTGCTGGGGGGAAATAATAGAATTTTGGAAGTGGCGAAGAATGTGTTGAAGCGGAACTCTTCCGTGATTTCCACGGGTGAGACTGGAATAGCTTCGCTTGCCCTAGGACATCTTGTTTGAGGACCAAATTTTATTAATTTAAAAAAATGCGATCTGCTTATATCTGACCAGCGTGGATCGAATATTATAAGATGTAAGGGAATAGGTAATATTTTAAGCATATTCTGGGGACAATAAGTTCAATACTAGTCACTGGGGATATTTTATAAGTGTACAGGACGGTTAAGACGCTCACCTGATGGTAAGTGACACGCCTAGCCAACAACTGAGAGACAGTTATAATCCTCCATCAATGCCGCATCAAACCTGACACCCCAGACGTCAGATGTTAGCTCTCTTAAACCCTAAAAAAGCCAGTAAATTCACTAGCCACAGTGCCCTCATCCCGAACACAAAAGTGCATAACACTCCTGTTCACGGATATCTGGTACTGCGGTGGTACCTACCTAGACAACTCAGTATCGAGTCTACCACCTAGTAATCGACACTGAAATCGTAATTACTTGGATCTCATGCTCAGCTTACCGGATTGGTTGGCGACAGTCTTGAGGTACTGCATCCACTCTTTACTCTTCCGTTTGGTCCAGCATTTCACGACTAGCTGTCTGCTTTGATTAAGAATCTGTAGTCCGTGGTTCATCCCCGTCGAGTACATACCGCTTGATACTTCAAATCTAAAGAATTACCGATAAGTAGTTATTAGTAACAACATACAAATTAGCATAAGAATGCCTGGAGTTAGACCTTATAGACTATTCCTAGACCCTATTGTGTCGACTTGTTCATATGATCTGCCGTGTATAATTAATAATAGGCGTTGGTTAGGTGGAATATAATAATTTAATTTCGCACACAAAACACACCATCCAGATATTTTTAGCTGACAGAAAAGGTGCCTTGAGCAATAAAATGATAATATTATCATTGATGTTGCCAACACTTATATAAGACTTGTCGCACTAAAGTTGCTTCAAGCGATATGTGCCTACTATTGTTAGGAGGGATACATGGATAGACCATATACCACTGGGTTAAATCTAACCTAATTGTCTGCTGTCTGGTAACATCTACCGTTGATGTTACTACAACGTTCATGACCGCTGTTGAGCTTTACAACGATGGAAATATGTCAAAAACTCAGCTTGATCTTATATAAAATCATTTAAAGATCATTCACAGATACAAAGAGGTTCCCGCTATCTCTTAAAACAGTATTACTTTACTATAATGAACGGCGTCGGTGGCTCAGTGGTGTGGACTGTCGCCTTCCTACCGGGAGGGCTGAGGTTCAAATCCCGACACGTATCAATGTATTTTCGAATTTTCGAAAAATATATGTACGTTATCCGACGCTCTTACGGTGAAGGAAAACATCGTGAGGAAACCTTCATGCACGCCTGCGAAGAGATTCGAAGGTTGTGTGTGAAGTCGTCCAATCCGCTCTGGGCCCGCGTGGCCGACTAAGGCCTATCACCCTATAGGCTCGTGCCCCTCGGGGGACGTTTAATGAGCTGATGATGATGATAATGACACGTCAGCATTGTTGTAACAGAAAAAGCGATAACGCATTATTGTAATACTGTTTAAGGAATGGCGGTAAGCCCACAGAACACAGTCTGGCAACAGTCGCCAGACCTACATAGTATTGTGACTTGTAAAAGATTCGAGAGATTTTTGTTATTTGTGTTGACAAGTACGATTTCAAATTGAAAAAGTCAGATACTCGAACTTTATTCTAAAATAAATTGGTGTATTAGTACAAGTTATTTATTAGTTTATGGCATTTTATCAAGTTAAATTTATATATGACCTGAAATTATTAAGTTTATAACAATGACTCGATGGTTTGTTTATATCTCAACAAATAAATGTTATGGTTACATGAGTATAATGACAAAGGCCTGGGACATCCAGTTCAAACAATTTAAGTACTGCACATATTGCGAGCATATTGCTTAAGTGGTAAGTTAATATTTACTTACAATTGTTAAACGTTTGTATAATGATGTACATTGATGTATCCACTCAACGACACAACCAAACCATATAGTTAAAGTTTTACCAAAGTATTTTTACGTCACAAATTTGTACTCACTTTTCCATGGGCTGCATGAAATAGATATTTAAATTAGACATTTGTGATATACTTTAAGTGTAAAATAATCGGAGTGAGGAGTTTTCCTCATAATAGCCTTGTAACAAATAGTTCGTTTGACGTTTTATTCTATAATCGAGATCGCTTAGATATATCTATGTAACGGAATCCCCGTTCTTTGGCCAATAACCCTCCTTCGGCAGTCGGATAGGTTACAGGATTTGTTGAGCGGAGATCTGTACATAGATTTATATCATAATATGTAAGTAATTTTGTTTAAATTATAAAACTATCAATAGTTTTACTATTATAATATTTTATAGCAAATACAACTCTTATTCTAAAGCTTCTTAACAATTATTATCTTAATTTTTCACACTGCACCAATATACCAACATAAAACTTAAAATCTTGACAATTTTTAACAAAATACTTAAGCTAAAGTTATTCCAAGTAACCTTACCCTTGGTCAAACAGCATGACAGCCTTAATGATGCCATCTCTCGGCCGGATGTACGCGAAGAATGTGTCCTTCACGAATAGCCACCGCTCTTGCCATTTGGCGCATACAAGCCCAGTGCAGAAGTAGTTACATCTGCAATATTAAGAGATATTTGTGCGTATTTTTGTTTTCCTTTTGCTGTTTTCCCTGCTGCAGAAGTCGGAATTTCAAGGCTCGATACAACTACAAATACACAGGCATGCACGCACACTCATACACACACGGACACGCACACTATTTACATTATCGCTAAGCATGGACGTATACGGAAAATGTCGTGAGGCTAACCATAGAGAAGCCATAGAATTCAACCCTCATTTAAAATTAAATGATATAGGTGTGAGCGTAAGCCTTTCAAGATTATAAAGGTTCAGGGTTTCTTCAATTCAGTTTAACTGCGTAATGTGAGAATATCTCTATTATCCACTTAACGATACATTTGCAATACTTCTAGTTACGTTATAATAGCGACTGTTGGTTTACAGATTTTTTGTGATTTGAAATCAAACAAAGTTTCTAACTCTTCACAGGCATGCTGTGTGGTAAGGCCATGGCCCTACCAATAGCACTTGGTAAAATGGTATTGGTTTCTGGGTTTTATAGTGGCCCCATCTTCCTTACCCTAGATAACCCTTGCGTGGAGCTCCTAGTATAGTTATTAAACAATATTCATTTTCGTGAATACATTAATATTATATTGAGAAACACCTAGACTCATACAATATGTATATAATAATCCGTAAGAGAACTAAATTTTCGGACATAGCTCGCCGGCTCAGCAAGTGATAGTAGCATTGGGCTGGTCACGTGTGTCGCAGAACTGATGGCCGTTGGAGCAGACGAGTTCAGGAGTGGAGAGCGTAGGACGCCCTCCGGCCCGATGGACCGACGACTTGCGAATGGTCGCTGGTGGGTACTGCACGAGAAAAGCGGAGGACCGGGATATCTGGCGCAAAATGGGGGAGATATTGCCCGGAGAATCAATATAGGTGTAGTATACGATATCTCAACCGTTTCAACACATGAGTTAAACAATATCCATATATCTTTACCTTACACAGACCATATTGCCAAGCAAACCGAAGCAATTACACCCAGCTTGTCCAGGCTGCGTGGAGCCCGTGCGCTTTTGTATCATTCCCTCCTTGCCCTTGCCGCCTAGCTCGCTTATAACGACATGTTTGACACTTCTAGGAACTTCACCTGTAAGAACAAAACTATTTACTACATAGAAAACAAAAAGGTTTAAACCAAATTTGCAGTAGCTTTAATTTTTTATTATTATTCATATGTTCATGTGATAGTGGGCAGGACACATAGTGAGTAGAACCGATGACAGATGGGGCGGAGGGGTTCTCGAGTAGCGTCTACGTAACGGAAAAAAAGCATTAGCCGACTCTCAACCAGATGGACAGATTACTTGGCTAAGGGAGGCGGGTAGCAGATGGATGTCAACTGCAAGGAATCGGTCCGCGTGGGAATCATTAGGGGAGGCCTTCATTCAGCAGTTGACATTATAGGCTAAAATGATGATGTTCATATCTTTACAATAATTTTAGAAGGAGCAATTACTGCTTTTTGGACATTATAACTGTAACTTAACGACCCATATGGTGTAATGGTGTAAAGTTGGCTAATACACTGAGGGTTCCAAATGGTATTTTTGTTTTCAATGAGCGATATTATATGTGTTTGGATTCATCAGTTACTCATAACTTTAATGATATACTTCCCGCTCGGGCGAATGCATAAGCGTGGAAAATTTGTGTTAAAAAATGTAACAATTACTTGTTACACGACCAATCGTTATTGTTTGAAATCGTGGTACATAAGTACTTAATTGTTATCATTGATAAGGTAATTATTGTATTAATTTTATTACTTGATAGTAAGTTTATTTTTAAAGTGCGTTAGACGGGGACTCCCATTATGATTATTATTATTTTTTATGTTATAGGGAGCAAACGAGCAAGAGAGACGCCTGATGGAAGGTGTTCAACTCCGCCCATGAACAACGGTGGCACTGGAAGCGCTACCGGTGCGTTGCTTACCTTTAAGGAAGGAATACGCTCTTTTCTTGAAGGTTCCTATGTATATTTGTCAGGAAATACCGCTGCTGGTAGGTCATTCCACATTAGCGAAGTACGCGGAATGAAATTGCGCATAAATCGAATTGTAGTCGAACGCCAACCATCAAGATGATGAGGATGGAATTTCAACTTATGGCGGGTAGTCCGATGATGAAACTCAGCAGCAGGTATCTGATCGAACAGATCTTTGGAACACTCCTAATTGATAAAAGACACAGAGACTCGCAACATCTCTGCGCAAGGCTAAAGAATCTAGACCATTGGTGATCGACGGATCGTTGACCATCCGCGTGGCTCTTCGTTGTACGCGGTCAAGGGGAAGAAGAAGGCATTTTAGTATGGATGACAATATAAGTTGTAATGTTTTTGGTATTTTAGTAAAATGCTTTATGAATTCTATTAACGAAACATTCACTTCCTATTGTTTGTAAATATTTTAATTCAATAAAGTTTTTTTTTTGCGATTGCGCAAATTAATGATTAAGAACAAAGAATGGAACCCCTTTAACCGCGAAATGTGGAATAGCTTACCGTTTCATGATGATTTCTATAAATTGATATATTGAGTAAGTTGAAGAGATATTCTTCGAGTTGCTTCATCCTAAGTTGCAGACCTTCATATGTAACCATCACTTCGGTTTTTTTGGGAATCTGCGCAAAAAGTGTAATGGTTAAAATACAACAAACTATATATTTTAAAATGTGTATTTGCAAATAGAAAATCAAACAGTAAAGAAACTGAGTATACTTGCTTCTGAAATCTATCAAAAGAAGTATCTAAAGTTGCAAAACACTAAAACCATATTATTAACGAGTTTTTTCATCAGTTTAGCAAAAAGATTTTAGGAGTTAATCTAGCAAGAAACTCGTGTATTTCAGCTTACCTGGGCAAAGCACCTTTTCTCTTTCTGAGTCTTCCATCTCGCTTCTTAGAATTACTCCTAGGCATTGCTTGCAGGGCAGTTCTCTCTGCAGTTTCTTCCGAGTCCATTGTGTTCTTGAAACTCGCTCGTCTAGTTTTATGCGTTTTAGTCGGAAATGGTATTTTGAGAGAGGCTCGGTACAACGTGAGTTGTTGATGTAGCGACAGTATGTGCTTGTACCGTTCTTGATAGTCCACGTAAACTCGCCATGTTGCAGATGTATGGTATATCTATGATCAAAATATACTAATTAAGTATCCAACTTGAGACCTCATTACGATGAACATAAAAAAATGGGTCCATACACTACTGAACCAATATGCATAGGGGCAATTAAGCCTTATGGCAGATTAAGTAAGCGATAAAACAATATCACATAGGTGACTAATTAATTATCGGAAGCATCTTTGATTTCGGAAAATCTTGTGATTTAGCTAAGTTGGGAGCCAGGCAGGCCGTTTTAAACTGGGCAAAATTAACCCTCATTATTCATTTATTTATTAGAAAATAGCACAAAGTGACATTCCCTAAGCGGTTTACTCATGAGATTAGAGCCCTTGACACCAAAATCACGCAACGACCTAATTCAAAGCTCAGACGACTCGAACCAATGTTTAACGTTTATAAATAGTTTTTGATTACGTGAGCATCCCTAACCTTGGTGACTATTTAAAACTTTTATATTATTTGAGTAAAGGTTATAATTTTAAGTAAGCATTAGATCAGAGCGATGCTATTCTTAAGGTTTTCAAAACAATACAATACGTAACGTGATAGTGTTTTGTTATATACATTTGTTGTAACTAGGTTATATTTTAAAGCAAAACCAATATTTTAAAATTCTTTGATACTAATTGCGATCATTTTTACATCATTTCTTGTAGGTGATATTATAGACTGAAAATATATGCGCATAATTCTCCATATAAACATGCATTTGATCAAACGTCTTAATAAAATAAATAGATAGGCAGCTATAACCTTAAATGGAAGAAATCGTCAATGTCATAGATGTACAGCGAAAAAGGTATCACTTTGAACGACCTTCGATGAACGCAACGTAGTAAGCAAAGAGTAATGTAATATATTGGTAGTAGATGTTAATTTCGCTTGAATCAATGTGCGAATTATGACTTTATCGTCACGTCATTATACCAAGTTGGTAATTACCAGGGAATTTGTAAAAAGGTAATTTACATTTTGAGCAGATTACTTCATAACGGGACATTTATATAAGTATGAAGCCTATCATTGTTATCACGAATACTGCAGAATTTCGATGGAGTTGTTTTGTTAATAAAAATTAACCCGTTTAAGCCAGTACACTTAGAATAATTAATAGACGACGTTTTGTACTTTGTCCAAAAAGCTCTGCTAAAAACAGTTTGCAGAGCATAGCATCATAATTACTAAAACTTGAAATGTTTCAATTAAGACATGTAAGGCGAATATTAACGGGTTATACTTATAGCATGTTTACAAACTCTTAAGTTTAATTTGAAATATTACCCTTTTCACTGCCATAAATGTGTAAATCAAATATAACGAAGTATTATTGCGACTTGCGAAAGGTCGCAGGTGGAGGCTGGACGGAAAAAGCGGAGGGCTGGGATATCTGGCGCAAAATGGGGGAGGCCTATGTCCAGCAGTGGACTGCGATAGGTTGAATAGATAGATAGTTATGTCTTATTTTACTGACTGGAATTCATGCTGTTAAAAGATTTACTATTTTCGTAGAAGCTTGATGCTTAATCAGTAAAAAAATGTACTTACAAATTAGGGTTAAGCAGATGTGTTGTGACACTTCTCTCGTTTTCAATAAACTTCACCCTTATCTCTACTCCCGGAATGAACACTTTCCTGTGTGCTGAATTGAATTTTACTGGTGCAGAATGAACTTCGCTGAATGGCCTTGAAGTTGCTAAAGATTCTGAAAAAATATACTTATATATACTTTTTTATCAATGCCACACAATATTATAAATTTGACACGTTTATTATATTTATACATAAAATAATTCATCATCATCATCAGCTCATTAAACGTCCCCACCGAGCGGCACGAGCCTACCCGTATAGGGTGATTAGGCCTTAGTCGTCCACGCGGGCCCAGTGCGGATTGGACGACTTCACACACAACCTTCGAATCTCTTCGCAGGCGTGCATGAAGGTTTCCTCACGATGTTTTCCTTCACCGTAAGAGCGTCGGATAACGTACATATATTTTTCGAAAAATCGAAAATACATTGGTACGTGTCGGGATTTGAACCTCAGCCCTCAGGAAGGCGACAGTCCACACCACTCAGCCACCGACGCTCAAAATAATTGCAATTAATGCATAAAATAATTATTGAATATCAATCAATAATAATATGGACAAATACACATTATTTTGTACTTTCCATATGTAGGAAGAGATTATCTTTAAGAAATTATGATTATCGCTTTTCATGTCATATTATCATTTAGTATTTATTAATACTTTAAAACCTTATGTTTAACTAGATAAGTTTAATCCTATAGAATCTCAAAAGTTTTATTTAAGGTGTAAGGCAGAAATGTAAGATTATTTAATGTTGCACCTTTTATTTGTGTGATTTTTGTAATGAAAATTAATAAATGTTTCTACATCATCATGGAAACATTTAAGTTCTGTTAGCATATTCATCAACTTTTTTAGATGAACAATGTTATAAAGTGTCCAATAAGAATTTCCATTTCATTTCTGTTTATTTCATATTTGTTGCAATGGTACTTACAATGACGCATATTGAGGACATTTGTAAATAATAATAATTCATAACTATTTATGCATTTGATCATTTGGAAAAATACTGTTGCAATTACCCTGAATAGCTCTTAATTAAGGTTAATATATGTATAATTAATTACGAACTATAGCTTATTTTATTAGCTAGAGGGTATCATCATCATCAGCTCATTAAACGACCCCACCGAGGGGCACGAGTCTACCCGTATAAGGTGATTTGGCCTTAGTCGTCCACGCGGGCCAAGTGCGGATTGGACGACTTCACACAAAATCTTCGAATCTCTTCGCAGGTGTGCATGAACTCGAATTTCCTTACGATGTTTTTTCACCGTAAGAGCGACGGATAACGTACATATATTTTCGAAAATTCGAAAACACATTGGTACGTGTCGGGATTTGAACCTCAGCCCTACCGGTAGGAAGGCGACAGTCCACACCATTGAGCCACCGACGCTCTTAACGCTAGAGGGTATAAGTTCAGAGATATATTATACATATTTTCACGTTGATTAATATTTATCAAACAATATCTGATAAATAGCCTATGCATTAATCACTATTGGGATCAACAAAAGAAATAAAATTGAAAACTTATTAAATAAATAACAATCTACAAATTGAAATACATACTCTCGTATTTGAAATGTAAATAGCCCTTGTCCTTATCAATAGTAACTTGATAATTTTCTTACATATTGTGCCTCTCTCTCTCTCTTCAACCTATTGCAGTCCACTGCTGGACATATTGTGCCTATTGGTAAAAAAAGAATGGCTGCATGCTGATATCTATGA
This sequence comes from Leucinodes orbonalis, assembly GCA_019425675.1. Taxonomy (NCBI): domain Eukaryota; kingdom Metazoa; phylum Arthropoda; class Insecta; order Lepidoptera; family Crambidae; genus Leucinodes; species Leucinodes orbonalis. The sequence goes on from PQWD01002881.1 coordinate 162,967, forward strand.
ATACAGTATTAATGTAATCCATTTCATAAAACCAGGCCAAAGCAAGCCATTTTCATACAAGACATCCAATATCAAAAAAGACCTTAAGGTGTCTACAAATATGACTATGAAAGAATCATCATCTTCGCAGTCTAAGACAATTTTTACTCACCATTGTCATCAGCAGTATCTTTGTTGTCTGTTTTGTCTATGTCAATAACAGAGAGTGACTCCGGCACAGCCAGGCTTTCGTCAAAGTCTGAGTCCAAGCCAGGAGATCCCAGTGAGTCCAAGCGTTGAAACAGTCCTGGTAGACAGTCTCCGGGTACTGTAGGGGTGGGAGTGTCCATGGCGTAGTTTGTGTATCCGTACAGTTGCTCATCTGAAAATAATTTAATAATTGCTTAAAATATACTTCATAGATATAACAATAATGATGAGGGAAATCAGGACAGACAGTATCACAGCAGTCAAAACTATAATAAATATATTTATTTTATTTATTAAATTATTTGTAATTATTATTTTATTTATTAATATTAATTTTAATAAATAAAATAATTAATACAAATTATTACATTATAGTATTCTAAATGTATATATTTTTTCATATTATATGAATATTTCATTTTATGATTTTCCATTCATATCTGTAATGCATATCAAGGTCTCATATAATCTCTTGAATAAAAAATAGGTCTCTAAGAAAACTGAAAATTATTTTATAAGTGTAGTTGTAAAAATACAATATCTACAATGTTTATTATATTCATCCCAAGAAGATAATAATAAAAACATTGTACTAAACACACATTTAAAAATAAAAGTGACCACTTACTTTTCCTTGATAAAGTGATAAGTGATTATCTTTAGTGATAAAAAAGATTTGCTTTTACTAGCCACCAACAATAACAGATATGAGTGATAAACCAAAATGTGCTCAATGAAATGTAGATTACATCTTTATATAATTGGATAAAATGACAATAATATTTACTTTGTATGTGAAAATAATTAGGCAATTAATTTGAACATTTTAGTTTACACTCAAGCATTTTTAGGGTTCCGTATCCAAATGGCAAAAAACGGAACCCTTATAGATTCCGTCAAGTCTCTCTGTCTGTCTGTCCGTCCATATGTCACACCCTTTTTTCTCCGAAACTATAAGCACTACACTATTAAAACTTTGTATGTATATGTATTCTGTGAACCGCTATTCGATTTTGACGAGACACTTGGAAAAAAATTAATATATTTTGGGTTCCCCATACATTGAACTGAAACCCAAAAAATATTTTTTCATCTACTCCCCCTGTGTAGGACATCAATGTGTAGAGCTTAAAAAATGATAATGAGGTTTCTAAAATCATTTTTTAATAAATTGATTAGTTTGCGCGAGAGACCAAAGTTGAAAAAATTGTGTGTCCCCCCTGTAATTTCTAAAGTATAGGGTTGATAAAATAAAAAAAGATAAATGTGATGTACATTACCATAAAACTCTAACACCAAAATTTAGTTTGAACGATTTCTGGTGTATGTTTTTTTTTATACATCATAAACGGTGATCCACTATTTTTCATATTAAAGCTGTAGTAGGTGCTTTAGTAAATAAAAATTTCCTTATAAAATAATGTTACTTGCTGCTGCGGAACCCTCCATGGGCGATTCCGACTCGCGCTTGGCCATTATTTTGTTTTAGATATATCACATAAATTTAATTTAAAATATTGTGTAATACCTTAGAACATTAAATATATAACAATATACTATAATTGCAACCACTGATATTGAAGTATTGTCATACTGATATATACTCAAATAAGATTGCTTGAACGTTGATATTAAGCGGTCCATACTTAGTTTTCTGTACCATAATAAATCACGAGTTTAGTTTATATATTAATGTTTAGTAGGTGAAAGATTTACAATCATCATGTAGTTTGTATAAATTTTCATGGTTGATTGTTTTTGGGCTATCATACACTTATTTTCAATAAAGTCGTCATTCATAGCACAGGTGAAAACTCACAACACACAATGCATGAATCTATTGTTTATGTGCCTACTGTGTTCGAGCGGTTAAGGGAGGTTTATTTTACACATATCAATATCGCACTATTGAAGATTTTTTTATGGCTAATATATGTCAGTTGCTCAGCTGTTAAGTGAAAACTAGAGTCTGTAAGCTATTGATTTCCTAGTGTTTATAAGCTGTTTTTGTATTTAATATCGTTACTAGTATTATTAAAAGAAATAATATGTGCTTTTGTATTTGTTATGTAAAACTAATGGTCTGGTCTGATAAAATCCTTGGCAAATATAAAGTTGCATCATCCATGAGTGACAAAGGTTAATTTTATCCTGGACAGAAACAAAGCTGTTAAAAACACCTTGTAATAAAACACTGTCTGCCCTTAATTTCACAAATATAACCACAACACTGAGATCTTCATCAAATTGCACATCATTTAATAAAAAGAAACAATATGAATCACAGTACAGAAGCACAGAAACTGAACACTACCTCTCTTGATTAAATTATGAAAACTCAATGTCAATTCTTTGCGTTCCATAAGTTCCACAACACGTCTATCTATATCATGACCGGTAGACACTAGGCGCGTAATGCGCTTTCCATTATACGGTTCAAATCCAACACTTGTGCACATAATCTATTGTGATAAGATATCAACATTATCAGCAGACCAATTTTTCAGTTCTTTGACAGTGCTCGTGACGGAAACACGTCATTAACAGTAAACACGGCAATAACATTATTGTATTTCAATTGTAAGCTAAGTTAATGCTTCTTTTTCTTATCTCGGAGGCCGCGAGATAACGTCGAGGAGAAATAAAAACAATTGACGATCGGCTGAATTCTAAACTTTGCAATGTTCCCAGTCGGACGATTCGAGGCATGGTTCATTGCACAAGGCTGCGTTTTCAAGGTTTTTTATTACAATCGTTGGTTCATTAGTGAAATCTTTACTTACTAAACTTTTCTTCACTTGGACTTAAGTGTCCCCGACGTGTGCTGTGAGCACATATTTGCGACTAAGCGCTTCAAAGATTGGATCACTCGATAGACGCTATGAACTGAGGGAATATTATACTCATATACTGATTCATAGAAATGCTAAGGTTGATTTCGTTCAAGGTTTCAAACAACTTCGTCATCAAACAACAAAACTCTAACCAACTGATACAAGTGACGTAATAAACTGTCAATCTCAGTGGTCTCCAACATTTTAGAAGCAGAATATTAGTATCAACATTAGTTTCAGCGATGTAAAGCGTAACAGGTAATGCACGATATAATACAAGTAGGAAACCAGTGATAAAGTTTTATCTAATTTTAGGTACAATTTTATTTTAAGCATCGTCATTGTACTTATTTATCAGAATTGTAATAAATTATGTTTATGCAAACTTAAAAAATTTTTTTTGATGCATGATAACTTTTTAAATAGTTGATCTACATTTTTAAAACTAAGGTACTAGCGTTTTACCGGACGTTAAAACTTTGATTTTTCATACTATAAACCACAGTGAAGTAGTTAGTAGTCATAGTTGGTGATAGACTCGTACATTTTTTGTCATGTTCATTTATAAAATAAACTTAAACAACTTAAGATATCGAAATTTAATAAATCTATTTGAATTTAATAAGAATTTAATATTTGGGTAAAGGTTGATTATTACTGTCCATGACGTCAAAAATAATGACATGTATCTTTTCGTTCAGAATTCCTATTTGAAGTTTTGAGTACGTTCTGAAAACGAAGAAAAAAGTTGTTTTAGAAAATTAAAATAACATTTAGGAAATAATATGTACTATACCTGTTGTGAATTCGACGAAATTATCGAAAGAAGACAAAAAATATTCCGATATTTGCATTGATATCTAGATAACGCCTTAACAACTATATGTAGCAAACCTCCTTTGGGGAATAAACGTTGAGGGAAAGTCTTTTCGCATAGTATGTATGAACTTGTAACATAATCTCTGGCTATTTTATACCAGGCTGTTTTTGATGTCATGTAAAAAAATAATTTAAAAAATGATGACCCATAAATATTGTACAATTAGGAATGTCAGTGTACGTGGCGCCTACTTGTAAACTTTTTCATGTATTTAGCTTTCAGGTAAAAATGAATCCTTAAATTAAGGTAGACCAATAATTAAAAAAATGACAAATGAATTACCACGGATTTCAAGTACCTATAGATACATTAAACTAAGAAGAATCGTGCATAAATATCAATAAAAGACTTCTTTTCAAATTAACACCCTAATCCAGCATCGTCATCAGCCTTTCCTGGCCCACTGTACAGCATAGGCCTTCTCGCTGGCATAGCTGTGGGGAGATTGGGCCAAAGTGTGTTAACGACTACATACTAAGATTGTAGCTGGACCGGCTTCACGTGCCTCCAAAGGCCGGTTATCATTTTCTTTCGGGGAATCAATGGATCCTGTAATGTCCTAACCAAACTATGAAAATCATATAAAGTGACATTTCCCCGCGGTATTCCATGCCCTCGGGTCTCGCAGCCGAATGCTTTTCCCACTAGACCACGGAGGCTATTATTAAATTAATTAAGTCACGGAACGTTTAGTGAGCGTCGGTGGCTCATTTTCATGTGCATCATGTTTAGTAACCATATTTCAAGATCTGCTTTAATCGAGGCGTTGTGTGTCTCTGGATATGCTCACTCAGTCCATAGTCAGCGATTGAGCAATGCTTAAAGACGAGAGTCTTTGAGCAACTATGTCCGTAACATAGCCCGCCGGATCGGCAAGATGAAGTGCAAGTGGGCTGGTCATGCATGTCGCAGAACCGATGGCCGTTGGAGCAGACGAGTTCTGAAGTGGAGACCGCGTCTTGGCAAGCGTAGCGTAGTACGCCCTCCGGCCCGATGAACCATCGACTTGCGAATGGTCGCTGGTGGAGGCTTGATGAGAAAAGCGCAAAACGGGGGAGACCTATGTATGTGTGTATATGGTTGAAGAAAGAGAATTAAATCCTGCAAATAAAGCAAACCGGTAGTAATCAAACTTAAATAGTTAGTAAATGTCAATATTTAACCTGCAATAAATAAACAGGTTACATCCACATTTGTAAATATGTATATTGTGCAAAAGTAGACCAGTCAATTAAATAACCATAAGCGAAAAACCTAGTCTTTAAAAAAGTCTAGGAAACTTAACCGCGCTATTACCGCAGGATTATCCTCGAATTAGTAACAGTTGAAACAAATGCGTTTCAAATATTAGCATAATGGACTCTACTTGTCAGTCTTATGACAGATATTAGCAAAGCAAACGTGATGTAAGTATGTCCGTTACATTTAATTATGCACTGCTTTCATTTTCGAAATCATCTGAAAAGTTGCATCTGTATGCGACGATTGTTTTGCGAAACGTAACTCTTTTGGATTGCAATATTCATGTAGAAGCTTTTGTGAGGGTGTGTGTACAAATCAGTTTAATTGTAGTTAAAATTTAAACGTTGATTATTATTTTTGACGACCCATTTGGTGTTGCGGTTGAGAGGTCGGCCGCAACACCAAGAGTTCCGGGTTAGATCCCCGGGCAGTACAAACATTTGGTCTGGGAAAACAATGTATAATATGTATGTATTTACAAAAAAAATGTATATATGTATGTTTATCCGTTGTTTAGTACCCATAATACAGGCTTAACGCTAACTTGGGGCTAGATGGCGCTGTGAGAATGTCATTGGATATTTATTTTATTTATTTATTTAACCTTTCGCAGCCCACAGCTGGACAAACGTCTCCCCCATTTTGCACTACATATCCCGGACCTCCGCTTTCCTTATCCAGCCTGTACCAGCAACCTTTCGCATGTCGAGTCGTGCATCGGGCCGGAGGGCGTCCTACGCTACGCTTTCCAAGGCGGTCTCCACTCCAGAACTCCTATGCTCCAACGGCCATTATAGGTTCTGCGTCAAACCGGCCAATTAACACTTCAATTTGCTGATTTTTCTTAATTATTTAGATGCTTTTTAGATTGAAATCATATTTTTAGTTACAATACGATTATTTAAAATGTGATATTATTTTAAAAGTCTTCACGTCTCTTGCAATATTCATTATGACTCTTAAGATATTATCGTGTTATAGGATCCAATATAAAAAAAAACTAGCACAAATTAAAAAAAATACTGTCGGTTCTAAACATAAGATGAACACACGTATATATATATATACACCTACTTTTTTTGTAAATTGAATTGTATATAAAATGTGATTTTATTTTACATACAATTCAGTCACCAAGAACAATACACATATAAATCTTCATGCACAAACATATTTGTATTGGACGGGGTTCGCAACGGGAACCGTTGATGGAGTAGGCAAAGTCTCAGCCATGCCAGATGGGTCGTCTAAATAAAGGCATCTAAGCAACGTTTTTTAGTAGTATGTTTGTTTATTTCAGTCGCACAGTGCCATGTATTCTCAAATTGAGCACCTGTAATGTGGGTACTAAACAACGGATAAACATATATTTTTTGAAATACATATAAAATGTACATATAAACGCCCAGATCAATACAAAAAGATATGTTCATGCACACAAATGTTTGTACTGCCCGGGGATTGAAACCGGCACCCTTGGTCTATTTTTTTTGTACCAGTAGACGTCTCAAACATTCACCCAATGACCGTCTATGTGTCTTTATTAATTTTTTCATTGCATTTTGCAAAAAAGCAGCTAGTTAAATAAAAAATAAACGGCTAAATTTAAATTTAAGCTTAACTGACGAACATAATAATTATGTGTGATGTGTTTTAACCATGTTGTATGGTGGTTGAGAAGCCAGCAACTACACCAAGGTTTATGGGTTCGATCCCCGTGCAAAATAAACATTTGTCTGTTTTTATGAAATTAGATGATTTCTTTTTAAGTCATCATCATCATCATCATCATCAGCTCATTAAACGTCCCCACCGAGGGGCACGAGCCTACCCGTATAGGGTGTTTAGGCCTTAGTCGTCCACGCGGGCCCAGTGCGGGTTGGACGACTTCACACACAACCTTCGAATCTCTTCGCAGGCGTGCATGAAGGTTTCCTCACGATGTTTTCACCGTAAGAGCGTCGGATAACGTACATATATTTTCGAAAATTCGAAAACACATTGGTACGTGTCGGGAATTGAATCTCAGCCCTCCCGGTAGGAAGGCGACAGTCCACACCATTGACCCACCGACGCTCTTTTTAAGTAAGTTTACAAAAAAGTATGTACATAAGTTTTACTCATTATTTAGTGATATAACAGGCTATATACTTAGTTTGGGGCGAGATTCAGTTGTGCAAGTATCTGAAGATATTTATTATTTAATTTGCCAAAGAGTTACAGATGCACGTCTGTCGGCACTGCATCGATTCTCCTTTGAAGCAACATTGCAGCGCTTCCTTGCACTTCTAATTTGAAGGTGCCAACTGATATGGACACTCGCAAGCGGTGGGCAGTGTTCCGAGGAGTGTTACACCGCAGTCGCATTCGGCGCACCGGCCGCTCTCCGCGCACCCTTGCACGCACGCGCACGCGCACAACGCACAGCCCGCCACAATTCAAACTTCGAACGTTCGACAACCGTTAGACATTTTTTTTTTTTTTTACTTTTTAATACAAACTCAATTGCAACTCGAACGCGTTCAGCCGCAACGGCCAGCACTGGCCAGTGTCAAAACTGCGGCCGTTGACATCGGATTGTTACCGAATCCCGATTTCGCTGACGTGCTCGAAATGTTGGATTTTGGCGGGATGTGTGTGTGATAAAGTTTTTCTTGGACTTACAGTGAGGTGTCAGTGCATGTACCTAGAAGTGACAGAATGGTGGATTCCACATAGTCTTTAATTAGTGTAGAATATTTTGTGAAGCCGAAACACGAAACGAAGGTAAGGCATTTGTTTGGATTCGAATGGTCGCTAGTCAATGATAAAATGTATTTTCGCTTTCTAAATAGCCGACCATGAGTGGTGGCCGGAGTCACGATTAACTCGATTTAATTTCGCAGTATGAAATAATTTCGAACGTTAATTTTTACCGTCGGCAGGCTGGGGCTGTTGCAGAACTCGTTTTATGAAAGTAAAACTGTCGGACACGGCAGCACTTAACTCGTTACATTTCACTCGATTTGTCGCAAAAGGAAAAGTTAACATTTTTCTCTTAATTAACTTTAAATTACCTCATCTACATCTTTGTCAAAATACATAGTTAGAACTATAAAAAAAAATTATAAAGTTTATTTAATGAGTTGCGTAATTAAAACACCATAACGTAGCAGAGTAGCGTAATTATTTTTCACGCAGTTTAATATAAAAGTCAACATAAATTAGCGCAATAGTTTTTTTTATATTGCAAGAAAGCTACTTGTAAAAGTAAAAGCAAAAACGCCGATTAAATAATTAAAGCCGGTGCAAATCTTTGCACTATTTAGAGGTAACTTGCGCCATGAAGGCTTATTGTTGACCTAAGTTATATTTGCTCAATAAGGTCTTATTACCCTTTACTCAGATCAACATTTTTCATAAGTATGTTTTAAGCATGCAAGCGCATTGTATATAATATACTTCAGATTTACGTAAGCAATTTTATAACTAAACAAACTAATCTTACTATGTTACGATGAAAGTAAATATGAATGTTCAAGTTATCGTCTTATTTTATACTCAGTATGAGCAAATAAAACGTGTAATTTTACAGTTAATTGTAAATTTTTGTCTATTAAACAACAACTTACATCAATCTTTATCTGTTTTCATCATTTCTTTGATACTCTATATTTTTATATCACGTTATTGTTTTTTATGAATGGAAATAGTCGACATAACATTTTTTTTCTATGCAGGGAAAAACAGAGGCACCCACGAGACTCTAATATTCTTCAATCTGCTTACTCTTTTTAATATAATCTAGAAAAAAAAAGCATATTAACATAGTATACTGTCGCTATGAATTTCTTTTAATATAGCAGTAAATTACAATACAGTAGACGTAAAACAATATCGAAAAAATTACTAATAGCAAAAATGTAGACTTACTGTTAGTTAAACGACAGCGATGAGTGATATGCAACGTTTAATATCCATCATGAACTGGAACGTGTCTAATATAGGCGCAACTTGCGTTTTTGGGTAGAATAAGTTATTTCAGATTAGTTCAGTGGACAGATTTCTGAAGCGATATAATGTAACATAACGTTATCCTGCAGTAATAACAATATTTCGATATACATTTCATGGAAACATACAGAACGCCCAAACAAAATTGTTAATACCACGCGTTAATGGAGAATAATATTTTTATTTTTTTTATGCTTATTAGGCAGACGAGCTGGCGGCCCATCTGATGGAAAACGGTAACCGCCGCTCATGGACAACTGCAATGCTAAGGGCAAAGCCATGCCGCTTCCTATCAAGGGAAAGGCTCTCTTTAAACCTCGTTTGAAGAAGGACATGTCGTAGTTATTAGGGAACACCGAGGCTGGAGTCGTTCCATAATTTGCACGCACGCGGAAGGAACGATCGCTGGAAACAAACTGTCTATCAGTTGTTGATCTCCTTCAATGCCGCTATGTAGTGGTCAGGCGCTCACTACTATCAGGCGAGCGTCCTGACCGTCCTGTTCACTTCATAACATAAATTTTGTTTAAGGATAAGTGTCCACCTATTAAAGCTTTAGGAAGAACATAAAAAGTAAAACGGTTATGTTTATAGAAAAAACAAAACAGACTCTTTTTTGTCTACAAACATACACTAAACTAAATAACTACAACGCCCTAAGTCGTGGTCTGAGTAGGTACTCCGGGTGCCTCTAGGCTTATTATATTTTATTTAAAAGCTATTTGTGCTTGTCTCTTCTACCATTGTTTCATGAAGCCGAGAGAGCAACCAGCGGCTAACAGCGAAAAGTTCATCCAAAAATAAAAAGTCACCAGAAGTCCCGGGGCAGGTTTTTGTTAATAAAAAAATATGAGATTCAATTTATTAATGAGAATCATGGTTGCAGTGGTATTTTATCGATATCATCATCAGCTCATTAAACGTCCCCACCGAGGGGTACGAGCCTACCCCGTATAGGGTGATTAGGCCTTAGTCGTCCACGCGGGCCCAGTGCGGATAGGACGACTTCACACACAACCTTCGAATCTCTTCGCAGGCGTGTATGAAGGTTTCCTCACTATGTTTTCCTTCACCGTAAGAGCGTCGGATAACGTACATATATTTTTCGAAAATTCGAAAATACATTGGTACGTGTCGGGATTTGAACCTCAGCCCTCCCGGTAGGAAGGCGACAGTCCACACCAATGAGCCACCGACGCTCTTAAAAAAAAATATCGACGATATATTTAAAATAATTTTATTTAAACTTTTTTTTTCGCTTAACAAAACACAAATGTGAAGTGTTGTAAATGTAATATTATTTACATAATAAAATTATTAAAATAGTTTTTAAAACCTTGTTAATGAATGGGGTTTTTTCAAAAATAATATGTAAGTATATTAGGGATCTGAATGTTTGGAGAAAAAATATTTTTCTATTTGTATACAAAGTATTAATTTATTAAAAAATATCTGTAGCTATCTTGTCGTTAGCGAGGATATAACTGCAACGTCGTGCGAAGAGCTTTGAAAGTGGCGATTGCGGGGAAAGCACAGCTCGTCATAAATTAAAGCACAACGTCCCAGACAGTCATTAATAATATCTATAATGGTCTTACTTGTAAGAAACTCAAGATTTTTGATATAAAAAGAACAATAACTTGAGATTTTTGTAGTTATTTTGCATGTGCCACAAAAAGATTTTCGGTCAAGTTTGGTTTTAAAATATAATGTCTTCTATAATATTTTATTTTAATGATAGGTTTGAAACATAGCATTATGTTAAACCAGAGCGCTGTTGATTTTATTTGTATTGTATATAATATACCATCTAGATTTTTAAAAATAGATCATAGATTCATATAAATTTTAAATGCACCTATATTTCAATACTAGTATTTAATAACTTTACTATTTTAATAACTTTATTTTAGTTCCCATTTTTTATCACGTTGGTAAATAGGGGTATTTGAGTGTCGGCATGCAAACGAAAACGTTAAAATATTTGGCTGAATTGACAAAAACGACTAAATACATGCACAAATTAAGGTTCAAATTGCAACGAAAAAGAAAGTAATTAAAAAGATTACCGAGCGACTTATTAAATAATAGAACATGGTTCAATATTCAAATGCATAAAAAGTGAAGACTGGACATTCCTTAGCGAGCGATTGAGATAGAAAGTGGATGCGTGCGTCGCTACTGAACTGTCGCAAGTTTGTTTTCGCGTCAGGGTTGCCTTCTTTTTTTAGGGTATTTTTTCTAATCAATGAAATAATATTACACTACAGGAATTCGTGAATCATGTAAGCACACAAATTTTATTACACACACATTTTGAGTATCTTTAGTGATTCTATACAAAAGATACTCAAAATGTGTGTGCTTACATGATTCGCGAATTCCTGTAGTATATTATTATTTTCATTGATTAGAAAAAATACCCTAAAAAAGTATATAGGCATTAAATAAGATTTATATGAAAAATTCTTCATCATTTTTTCAAATAAACATAAAAGAAAAACAATTAAAATTTCAATAAATTATTTAACGAAATTAATATAGGTATAGACCTTGATTTCAAAAGTGCAAAATTGAATACCTATCAATTATATATTAGTATAAAAATATTATTTGATTTTCGTGCTGTATTGTTTTTCTATGAATAAAGTATATTTTCCTGAAATACTGTAAGATGCTATAATATAGTACGAGTGGCAACCCTATTGCGCGCACGCAAATTAATAAGATAGTTCGTCGACGTTGCTCTGAGAATGTGAATCGATATGCTTTGTTGAGTCATTATTAGGTAAGATGTATTTGGATTGAGTTTTCTTCTTTTTTTAAGTGTTTGTGATGACAACTATGAAATGAATGTAGAGTATAAAGGTATTAGTTTGTTTAATTGTTTCGCTTCCTTATTCCTTCCGGGCACGGGTGGTTTTGGATAATTAGCTATAACTGTAATCGTGCAGGTCCTGTATTTATCGCAATGGTCACACATTGGTGGGTGAAGCAAAATATCTCCCAGTTCTGAAAGCTTCGGAAGGCATAATAGGCCGTTGGTGCCAATTACGATCCGAGGATGGTAGTTGTAGACACATGTTGTCATTGTAGGGCCGTATCGTGAGTCTGTCTATCTGACATGGCCATGGCTAAAAACTACTTTCAGTTTTTCGAGTACGTGCTAGTTTATAAAATTATATTTCATAAATTCGCATATTATTCTTTCATTTCACTCAAAATATATTAAATACAAAATTTCAAAATATTTAATTACTTAGTTTATACGCAGGTTTTAAATATATTTGAAACTTAGAACACTCCAAATGACTGTCACTGCAACTGGTCGATGCAGTTTACGTCTAGTTTTTATTATTCGCTACCTTTTTTGTCCATTTCGTGGGTGACCATCCTACGCTTTATAATGTGAGAGGTCTACCTTTTAATACATTTATGCTCCAGTATTATGATTATGAGCGTTGGTTGCTCATTGATGTGGACTGTTCCAATCTGGAGGGCGCAGGTTCAAATCCCGCCACGTACCAATGAATTTTCAAAAGGAATATTTTTATTTAACAAAAAATAATGGGCCAATCATAATCATGACTCATAATAGCAACCAAATATTTAATTTATGTAATTTTATTGTACTTGGAATATTTATCGTATAAACAGATTTTAAATACATATCTTAAGTAAATTGCTCAATACTATGAATTATGGTTTTCATAATAAGGTTTATGAGAATCCTAAATTATAAACTCTATTATCGAGTATCTTAAAGGAAGAAAACTTTCACCGACTCTTTTCCCATAAGTCTTATTACGCCGGAAGCATGCCAATTGCTTTGTGCGTGGTCGGTCTTTTACGAGGTTATTAACTCTATAATAAAGCCAAATTGTTACCACTCGAGTGATATATACTAAACGCGACCATTATCGCGGCGTTTAAAGTAAATTGAGGTACTTAGAACTATTAAACCATACTATACTATGTTAGATGACCAGTGGTAATAAACTTAAAGAAGTCAAATGTCACAAGTGGCTTGAGTCAGATAAAAAATATAGCCTTGGATTGTATAGTGTTATTTACCCATTTTTGGATGTTTTTTATCGCACTTTTCTTGTTTCTTACATTTTAAAATCTTTAAGACAATATAATTTTATTGTTTTCATTAATAAATACTTCAAAGCACCAGTGACCCTCACGGTAGCTAACGTAATAAACAAACTAGGGCTAAATAATACTAATAAGTTTTCTGAATTTGGTGTTACTTAATAAATTAGTGCGAATCTTTAACTGTGGAATTCACAAGGCTTTTCAGAGGCATCGTCTGAACTATAAATGCGGTTACGTAGCCGTAAAACTGGAAATCGACGTCCGGCAAATCAAAGATTAGTTAGGCCTCATTTTAGCCAATGCGTATTTGCTACAGCTTTATAAAAAATATAATATCATTGTAATTTTTACAAATAGATCTGAGATTATAATATTAAGATTTTATCACGACAAATTATATTCAGTCTTTTGAGAAACAACTTATTGAATCGACTGCGCCCGCTACTCATATGAAAGACATCAACGCGTTAAAAGCTTTATAGTATTTTTTTAATTAATTTTGTATTTAGTAATACTTTGCTTTAACAGACCATACAGCTTACTGCTAGACTAAAAGCCTATTTATTTGGAGAAGGGAATGGTTTTGCTATGATTTGTAAGTATGGAAAGCAGGTTAGAGGGAGCAATATTTTTAAGGAGTGAGGTTAAGCTCAAAAGAGCGCTGCTTTAATTTTTTTGCTGAATTTTGTGTCTCTAGCTAGGTATAATGGCACCTGCAAGAAATTATATACTTGTCTGTCGTCAACACATGCAACCACTTGTATATTCACAGCGTCCGCCTTTTGTATTAAAATTATTAAATTAAATTTATCATTAACATGAAAATATATTCAAAGTTATGTTCACAATAAATATCTTTCAGTAACCTCAGTATATTGAAGTTTATTTGGAAGAAAGAAAATTATTATTATATATGAATTTTTCGAATCATTTGTTATGACTATCGGTTTCTAAATATTTTTAAAAAGGTTCATCATCAGCATTTCAAAAGGTTTTCGAAATACTGTTTTATACATTATTTTTTGCAATGCAAATTTTCTTAACGCTTTCTCAGACAAAGGATAATATTCAAAACCAATTTCACCTTTTCAATAGGAAACATTCGTCCAGCTGCAATATAGGCTGCAACATTTTTTTTCTCAAATGTCAACAAAAACAATCGAGTTGCGAACAGACGCAACGGTTGCGCAACACAACGGATTTCCAATTTCAATGTAAACCGTAGTCAGTGAGGCTGGAGTCGGTTGATGAGGTATGACGACCTCGCTTTGATGCTCTGCTGCTATAAAACACAGAGGTTTGGGTTGCACTTGAATTTTCTCTCTCTCCCTCTCTTCAACCTATCGGAGTCCGCTTTTCTCATCCAGCCTCCACCAGCAATCTTTCGCATGATATTGGGCTATCGGATCAGAGATCCTACGCTTCGCTTGGCAAGACGCGGTCTCGAGAACTCGTGTCCTCAAACGACCATCGGTTTTGCGACACACGTGACCAGCCCACTGCCACTTCAACCTGCCAATCCGGCTGGCTAGGCGTTAACTTTAATTCTCTTAAGGATTAAATCGTTTAAATCGACGACCTATTTGATGTTATACCAAGGGTTCCGGGTTCGATCCGCGGGCAGTACAAACATTAAGGTGCATGATCATGTCTGTAATGGACACCTAGAGTGTTTCTATGTATGATATGTATGTATTTACAAAAAAAAGTATATAAGTATGTTAATCAGTTATTTAGTGGGTACTAACTACAAGTGCCTTGTTTACTATGAGGCTAGATGGCGCTGTGTGAGTGCCAGTGGATATTTATTTATATATATGTAGATTCTCTGTGCACCGTATTTTCAATTAAAGACAAAGTTCTTATTGACGACTAATTAAGAGCTTAGGTAGTTGACAATACTCAATCACCGATTACAGCGACTTCGTAACACGCATAATCGTTAAGTACTAACAAATAATTGCTTTATTAGTACTAGTAAGTCCTAAGTAAGGAGGTCGTAGGCAGTGATGCGTGCCCGTATGTCCCACATTTGGCTGACACGCTGTGCTTATCGAGGAAATGTTTGCACGCTATTGCTGCCATTAAATATATAGGAAACTTCTTTCAGGAACATGCTAGTAATTATTGGCGTTACAAATGACGTTGTGTGCTGTTTTTTTATAGTGATAGGATTTGGTGTAATGGTTAAGGCGTCAGATTCTATATCAAATGTGATCGTCCTCCATGCTTAAATTTCTGTGTATTTAAATGGCTCTTTGTATTTTTCTGTATGTTCAACATTGTATTTATGTGTTTGCTAAATTATGTATTGGTATATAAGTATTGTATATTACATTTAATTATTTGTAAATTATGTATAAATGAAGCTCAACCTAGTGCAAAATCAAACAAAATGATGTATCAACATAGACAGAATATCAGTCTGGCTCGATACTTAATTTAAAAGGTACCTTAATTATACGGTTGATTGTTATCTGTTTTGTTGTCCAAATAAATAAATAAATCTTAGGATAGAAGTTATTTACAACTATCATACTGCATGGGGCCCGCGTGATGGGTTACAGTCCAATCTCCCCATGAGTATTATGTGTAATAAGGTTACACTGTGTTTCCTGCAGTAGGACATTATAGGTTGTTGATGATAATGATAAGTATGTTTATCTTTTGTTGAATACTTAACATAGTTTAAGCTTTTTGCTTTACTTGGAAATGTATGTAGCTGTTTAAACGTCTGGGTATAAATTATGTATTAATAATACTAAAACACTTCATCAGTTTAGTTCTTGTTCAATGTATACACACAAGACTGCTATTTGCCATGACAACTGAGAAATTGGGGAATTTCGTACCATAAATATAGTCGTAAAAAATACACATCAGCTCGTAAAATGCATCGTAGATTTTAATTAAGATCGTAATGTGGGTCAAGTTTCGAGCATTTGCGATATCGTAGAAAGTGGACTAATAACCAGTTTCAGATCTGATTCTGACGCGGTGGCTGCCGGCTTTACTTTGTATGTACTTTCGTTTTCAAGAACGCATATAACTACGTGTCATTGAACCTTTGCGTTATTAAACTTTTTATATTAAAGTTTAAATTCTGCATCAGTGTCTCGTAGAAATGTTCAGAAAATAATGGAATGTTGTTGTCCATTAGCATAAAAAAGCGCATACAAATGCGAGTGATATTTGCGGCCGCAAAAAAAGGTGAATAAACTAATGAAATTTAAAGGGAGCCCCTTTTTTAACTTAAAAATGATTCTGTTATACTCGTATATAAAATCAAATCAATTAATTCTGTTATACTCGTATATAAAATTGTCAATTATTTAAAGATAGACATTTTGAATAATATCTAGATTTTATTTTGTTTGTAAAGATGTCAAAAATTATGTACTCCATGCACTTCTTTAGAGCTCTGTCAGACAGCTCTAGATTATTTAAAGGAAAACAATAAAAACTGTTTTTATCGGGAGTTTTCACCAATCTTTAAAACGGTCGGTTGTTGTTTCTGTGCTATAGCTGTATTAACTTATCTGTACTGCATATGTATACAGTTGTGCATCTCAATGTATTAAGAAAAACAAGCAGAGAAACCTTTTTTGTACTCATCGCAATAAACATTCAATGTGCTAGCAAGCACTATCATTAACAAACGCAATCATTCAGCATCTTTTTTCCAATAGGTATAGTATATTACTCGTATGTGGGGTGAAAATGCTGCTTCCTTAAAAGAAGGGAGTGAAATCCAATATGTGCTGTTAGCTTTTTTAAATCGGTTACTACTTTGTTCCTTTTGCAGCGTTGTACTCACAGATTTCCAATACAGGAGATGGGGCAAGCCGCGTTAAAAAGTGCGACAAATGTATGCTCAACGAGCATACACTGGCTATAGTTTACGCTCCGTGAGACGAATGAAGACGCACGAATTTTAGAAGAAATTACCGTTTTTTTTCCAAAATGCCATTCTGTGCAATTGTAACATGCCATCATAGCAGTGAATCAGTAAAATTTACCAAGAAATATAATATCTTTTCACAAGTAAGAATTGAAAAGTAATTGCGACACTGGGACTGCCTATAAACTTGGCGGCTTGTCCAGTCTAATTGTTATTCGGATGTCTGTGGTTGTATTTAACCCTGATTTCCTGTAATTTCCTTCATCCTATAAGGTATTATACTAAAAATCTAAACCTGCATAATTGCATCATATCCTTAAAGCACAATGAAACATCATCAGCCGTCATCCTTGGTTCTAATTCAGTTAGGAACTCGCCCATTTAGACTGGCCTTAGATTATCTAGACAGATTCTTGAACATTATGTTAATAGTGCGCGCTACTCGAGCGATGCAAGACATCAGAACAATGGATGTGAGATTACGATTAGATGGTAGTCTGCTGATAAGGATTTTAAAGTGCTATTATTACTTGCAATTTGGGAAATGGCTGACTTTTAGGTATGAAAGGCTAATTCCATTCTAATTATTTTGACATTCCAGACAGTTTGACATACTTTTACAACAATCTTAAGAAAGACTACAGTGTCAAATAAAATTTACTAAAAGAAATGTCAGGATTGGGTTTCAATAATACGGTACTTTATATATAACAGCCCATGACGTTACACGGAAGGTCTAAAAGCCTATGAAGCCTTCAAGTTAGTGGAGAAGTTCGCCATAATCTCCACTCTTGCCAGACGATTTGAAGATGGGTGGGTGAGAAGGTAACTTTAAAAGGTAAGGTTGAATGATAGCACGCTGTTACCAGTTTTAAAATCAATACACATAACCTAGCTTTTAAGCTATTTTAATAGCTGACTATTTGTTGTCTTATCCTTCAGTCCGAAATTAATGATATTGTACAACCAAAGACGACCTTGACTTTAATTTCTCATTATCAAGTGAATGTTAGCAAACGTTTGATAACAAGTTTGACATTTGAATCCAACAATGCAGCAGGTAATGCTTTGTATGCTAATAACATATATAACAATGTTTCGGGAAGTTGTCATGGTGTGTGCTGAAGATTTTTTGGTAGCCGTCAAATTTGAATGATATTGTTACACGTGCCATGGTCGAAATGGAATGCAGATTTAGCAAGAATTGTTTGGAATACCTGAAGGAGTTTGTAACTTAGTAGTTTATATATTACGGTGCCTGTTTGCCTACCTATAACATAAAATTATAAAAAGAATCTGCGAAAGTGAATAGTGTTTTCTTAAAAATAAACCTTTTAACATGCCCTTAACATTTTTTAATCTGATTGATGGGTTCAATAATTGTAATCTAAATAAATAGTAAATTTAATACAAAACTATACACAAGTCTACACAAAAGTAAGCTAACACTGACTTCACATTTCGGAAGGTTGGAACAATTGAGCTAATTGGATTGTCGGCATTGTACGATGTTCAGAAGAATGCATTTTGATTCTTATAAGCCATTCTTTATAGTTTTCCGCGTGGAAATTCCTATCTTCGAAAGAACCTAAAAATGTATTGCTCACCTTTTAAAAGTTTAAAGATATTCTTATTAAACGAAAGTCTACTTGTTCGATCATTTAATTAACCCCTAAGCAATATGAAAACAATTAACACTTCTAACTCATTGAAATAAAACTCCAAATAAGTAACAAGCGTCTCTAATCTCAAACACTTTAAGCCTTTATACAGGTGATTCTTTACGAGCGGGTTTGAATAAAGACGTTCCAACAAAGGTGAAGGTATCAAAGGCTGGGCTTTCTAAGAGACGTTGATTGATTTACAAAATAGATGGAGTTAAAGACCTGTTCACACATTCGTGATGTACGCATACCGACGGTACATAGCTATTACTTTGTTAATTGCGGCTACTGAGCTCTTTAATTGGTAAAGTAGGGTTACTCATTCGGTTGTCAAGTATAAGTCTATTATTTTGTAGTAAAATAACAATTCATAGTTAGTATATTTGGGAATTATAATTATTTAAATCTGTAATCGCCGCTGGTGGATATCTAACAGACAGAAATGATTTTCTATTTTGTTTACTTAATAGGAGGCCATACCATATCTTAAAAAAAAGTTGTTTCGAAAATAAAACAACTTAAACGTTTGATTTCATTGATACAAAAATATAAAATCATTTATAAACTGAAGTATCTTATTTCGTACTTCCCAAATCAATATCAGAAAGAAGAAGAAAAGAAATAAATTACGTTTGTTGACCTGTACAAAATAAAAACAAAATTTTACACACAAAGTAGGAATAGAGAAAAACAAAAGAGCAACAATTTTAAACTGTATTATCTTATCACTTAGAACACGAAAAGATTATAATAAGAGAAAAAAAATGTCAATAAAGTACGGTCAAAAGGCCTCGGCATAATTGCATAATTGCACAAGTAACGCTGTAGCACTGTTGTTCTGGCGAGACCTCCCGAGATGACGGCACATTAGATGGTCTTGATATACTGTTCACACCTAAAAGACAGTTTATTTTTTTAACCAAACCGTTTTAAATCTATATCAACAAGCGGCTCATAAAACGCACCGCGTCCGTACACTTGTACTTTCTAAAGCGAGCTTACTTTTAACTGTTTTAACATATCAATGACACTTTCCCCGTAATAACCATGTAATAGCAAGTGACCACATCACGCGACAACTCACTGGGAAATGATCCGTTGACGTACTGATGTTTATATCAAGATGTAACAGGTACGCTTGTAAGAAGAAGCGTACTTCGTAATGATATCTGGCATTTTTAAGGTTCTACAAATAAAAATCGCCAAAAGCGAGTTAGCACGAAAGGTTCCGTCGGTAAACCGAGCGAAAAGAGGCAAAAATCACTTTAGTTAGTAGGGAGTCCAATAAGCATTTAAATTTGTTACCAAATTGGAACTTCGACTGAGTATTTTGTAAATATCATAATTCTAAGTGCAATCAACCGTTTGAATTGATGCTAGATTTAATCAAGTATTGTTATTTTTTTGAACAATTAAAAGTATCTTCTAAATACTCAATTCGATAAAGGTATAATCGAGTTTGAGTTAAAAAAATTGACGCAAAAAAAAAGTATAGGGTTTATAGTAAGAATTCCATCTACAGCATAAGTAAGCATAGGTAATTATCAAATTCAAAATTATATCTCATTGTCACTATTTACTGCAGCTTACAATACTATGCAAAAGTTATTATATTTTAATAACATTCATAATTTTTTGATTTGACGTCGTGAAGCATTCATTATTAATGTCATCGTCACTTTATTAGTGCCGTAATTGTCACCCTAACGTCTAATTAGACTCTCATTATGTACAGACAGACGGAAAGGAATCAACGAGTTTCCTTTGCGTGTTTGGCCTGTGCGGTACCGGTCGTGAATTATTGATGAGAGGCAGGGCAGTATCTAATTAAAAATAATTTTATAAATAAATCCTCCTTTCATTGTTATACACCTCTTGCTTTGTAAAATTGTAGGACTGTATAAAATAGTATAAAACTATGCAGTGAATCACAGTTTACACATTCACAGATAGTAATGTTTAAAAAAATAAAAGATATTTTGGTTTGCGCGATAACGCGCTCTTGACAGCTAAGCAAAGCAATTAATGACAAATTAGGACGGAAAGGCGTATGTCCTTAGTTTTAAAAAGTTTTTTCAGTTGTTGGCAAAGGTTTAAGTATTTAAATTGTTTAAATAGTTCAGAGCGTATTACTCTTATCTGCATTATTAATTACTTTGAATAGCATTTTTTAGCTATCTGTTGTATGAAGTGAAATCAAAGCACCTAAAATCATGATAAACAAAAACAAATATAAGGATAGCGTCTACTAATATTACTTATCTAACGACATTGCCGGACCTAGACATAACCTAAATTTCTCTGTTACTAAAGACTAAAGTCCAACGAGTTCTAAGCGCATTCTTTGGCAGTCAGATCGCCCAATGAGGCGTATTAAAAAAACCTCCTTATCGGAGAGAGTCAGACAGAGCTGTTTATCAGTCAATCAACTTGATACTTAACATCTCTAGTAATTATTTTGCGATGAACTTTTTGTTTACGTAAATTAGCACATTGCAACAAATACTTTTTTTTTAGGAAATGATCTTTTAACAAATAGCGTGAGGATAGAATTAAATTATAAGTAGTAAATAATTGTAATTTATGTGTTGGAGGAGGTCGCTGGTGGAGGCTGGATGAGAAAAGCGGAGGATCGGGATAACTGGCGCAAATTGGGGGAGACCTATGTCCAGCATGGACTGCGATAGGTTTGAATAGGAATGTGTTTACTGTGAGGGTGACATTTGCTAATGGAAAAAACCTCTGAAACAATAAAAATAATAATTTAAATAATGTTAAAAAAGTATAAAGTAATAACAGAATATATCGCTATTTTTATTTTGCCAACACCCACGACGATATTTGTGCAGTAAACCATTTGTAAACCAGTTGTAATTTAAATAATAGCGCAATATACGTTTATAATTAAATACATTTACCAACAGCAAAACACCATCCTTTAAAAAAATAATAACCAAAACCATTCAGTTAGCAGATAAACAACAAAATAACACATTCGTCGTGCCATTGCAGTAAAATCTGTAACGAATCGACGCAAACTCTATGAACTAGAGCAGCGCGCGAATGTGCAAATTTTGCACAACACCCTGTTTATGTAAGCGGCAGTAAGCGCTGCGCGTGCGTCGGCAAACGGAAGCTCGCTATTTACTTGCATTCTACTATTAACATGTAAATATTTAGGATAAATAGTGTGTTCCCAACAAATACATTTTAACAGAGCTTCATACAGCGCTATTACATTAGTATATTAAAAAACAAGATAGTTTTTTCCGAGTGCTATAGGTAATTATGACGATAATATTTCTCTTCAGAGATATGATGTACGACTCAAATTTGTAGTAATGTTTATGTACATCGCCAACATTAAATCACAATTATTAAAACAAAATGTCCATAGGCAATTTCAACAATTAAGAATTTCACGCGAGCATAGACTTATTTTTAAATCGTGGGAAGAATGTTTAAAATAACTTTGAAACTCTCAGCGATTGATGCAAACTTATAAACCTTAGTATATTTTGATATGTGTTACTTATAGTTTCATTACAAAGTTCAATTAAGCTGTAAATTATCCTAGATATTCACTTTGGGGGTCTAAGCCAACCTCACCAGTTTGTGTGACCAAAAAACCCCACAAGATTCTAGCTTGTCCCTGTGCATTTTCAAAGTAAATTATGGTTCCTATGCGTGAGAGAGACCTAGTCCATCGATCCATACAAACATAAATAACTGCTTCTAACATAATATTATGAATTTTTGGTGTTATCTAAGTTTAAAGTAAGCTTAAAACAGCCTAAAGCTACCAATTCAGATTTAACGACTTTCACGTAGATCTCTAGCAGAACCTAAACATTTATCGGCCACCCGCCATCTTAACTAAGTCATCCCTCCATCTGCTTGGGGGTCGGCCTATGCTTTTTTCCCGTTACGGGGACGCCCAAAGATGTAAGTATAATTATTTGTATTGTTTTAAGTAGTATTTTACATCTGTGGAATGCCATTCGAGAACTTTTCCACTCCATATGCCATCGGAAAATATAGGTAATATTTTCTAATTTATAAAAGTAATAACAAACGCTGCCATAATAAGGCAGTGGTGATTAGTGATTGTTAAGGATATGTATGGACAATTATACCTTCGAATAAGTCAAAAGAAACTAGTTTATTAAAAACGACCTACATTCTTTACAGGGTAATTTTAAGTCACTATCAATGATCCATTTGACTTGTAGCGTTATAAATATCTTATGTCATCATGAGTTCACGATCTGTCATAAATTAAGTCATTCCCAGTCAAGGCGTCAGTCTATCTAGATTACTTTCTCCGACCCCGGTTTGACAGTTGTCTAATTACATTAATATAACTGTATCTTGATCGTGCATCTAATACTATGTAACCGCGTTATATGACACAAAAAGTTATCTCTATTATTAAAAGTTTAACAAAGATTTAATGTACGAGTATGTATAAATGACAGAATTAGAAAGGAATATTCATATTTGTTGCTGTTTCATGATGGCGTCTACCTTTGTTGTGAAACTGAGAATTAAAGTTTTAAGTTTGTTACTAAATGTTTGATCTGGTAGTGACTTCTATTTAATATCTTGATAGGTCAGCTTATCAACTGTTTCTCAGACATTGACGGTTCAAGTTCCAGAAACTACTTTTGACGAAAGTAAAAGGTAGGTTGCCATCCCTTAGCCAATAACGACTGCAGGGCAAATTGTCTTCACACAGCATGGCTATGTGCCCTAACCCACCACGTCGTCTGTCGTCTTGCGTCTAGTGTTGACGGAAAAAGTGCGTATGTGTATGTTCTTGTGTGCGTGTGTTGTGTGTTCAGAGACCAGAGTCAGGCAACATCACTTGCCACTAGGTAGGCAAACCGAACGTGACGTTCCCTTATGATGACATGAAAAATACCTTAAGAGAAGACATACCTTTCATCAATATTATTATCCCGGAAAAAAGTTCACTGTGTCTTTAGACCTGTAAAATAGTTTACAGTTACATATTTAAACTAGTTTACAGTGACTTAGACTGTCTGAAAAATAGTTTATGTTAAAAATAGTTTATTGTGTCCGTAGACATATGAATTATGTGTGATCGAGTTAATAACAACAATTTAACGAAGTAATTATACAATTACATCAGGTGTGTCGTCGTCTATAAAGCAAGTAGGTGCTGCGGACGGCGAAAGCAGTGCAGTTGCAACAGATATGCACGTGTGTACACTGCACTACGAATAATCATTAGAAAAGCTATGTACTATTCATTGCACAGAGATTATGAGTAAGGTATGCAAAGTGAGTGACACTAATGCGAAAACAATAAATAATTTACATTTTGTCAAATTCAGTGCTGTCGATGACAGCTGATCGCTGTAGAGGAAAATGGGCAAATACGTGGGAATCATTCAATATGTTGGCAATATGTTGGTTTTCCGGGTTGATGATGCACAGGTATGCACTGCTACATATATGAAGTGCATGCCATTGGTACTATTACATCCCTATTAAGGGTGTTAAGAAAAAATATTTATTTGGTGCACAGATAGATAACAATCTTTTTAGACTAATAATCTGCCTATAGTTTCAAAGGCTACTTCATGTACAGCAATGCTGCAAATTTATTTATTTTTAGGTACACTAACAACATAACACTTATTATGTGCTAATTGTCATGCCAATATTAATGTTATAAAATCAATATCTTGCTGTCAAATGCAACTTAAAATGCACATCGAATTCCACCTTCAGTTCACCTATATACCAAGCCGAGTGTACAGCTCTTGGTTATTGCAAATAATCGGTTAATGATGCTTGATTTGCTATGAATTTTAATTATTCTGTCACTAAAATTGATTGAGAAAATGTGGTGCCAGTTACACTGTTTGTAGCTAAACCTATTTGGCAGAAAAATGTGTGAGAGGTTGTTGAAAACCATGACACGATAATATATTATACTATATATACCATTCCTTACTGTGAGACATGATAAAAAAAATATTTTTTTTAAACAAATTTTAATGAATTACTTTTGAGAAGGAACAAACTTCACCGGGGTTAGGTAGTAAATAATAAAGGAAGTAATTTTTTCATTTAGTTTGCCATTATTGCTATTAGTGAAACTCATTAAATGATGACATACATTTGTTATACTCACAAAGTGCGTGTCGGAACGCGGAGTGGAGGGTGTGTTGTTCCGTGTGTTTTGATTAGGTAATTGTGTTAGTGTAATTAGGTAAATGATAAAAAAACGCTCACTGTTATGAGTAAGTACTGATTCGCCTATTCAATTATTTTAAGAATTTCCTTTTAGAGTGAAATTGTGGACCAGTTGAAACTTAGGTATTTAATATATCTTAGCCTAGGCAAAAGGATGAACTAAACAAATTTAAAAAAGTGTACGTACGTACTTTTTCCGCATTAACCTAATAAATAAATATCCACTGGCATTCACACAGCGCCATCTAGCCCTAACAGTAGCGTGAAGCCTGTATTATGGGTACTTAACAAAGGATTAACATACTTACATACTTAAAAAAAAATGTATGTACATACATTTTTTTTTGTAAATATGTATTTTACAAAACAAAAATGTATGTACTATTATAGGTACATAGAAAACACCCAGACCATTACAAACAGACATATTCATGTACACAAATGTTTGTACTGCTCGAGGATTGAAACCGAAATCTTGGTGTAACAGCCGACGTCTCGATCATTACACCACATGGGTCGTTAAATGTTGTGTTTAACAAATATCCCCAGAATGAGCGAAAAAAGTTTCCTTTCGACTTACACTAAATCGGAAATATAAACCACGTAGTGGTCGTAAGTTTGCGAACTCTGACAGTCAGGGTTGTTCATTAATTATAAAATATAAAACACTAACATCAAACGAAAAAACCTTTAATAACTTAATAAAATAATTAAAAGAACTTCCCTTAGGTAGGTTGTTATGTTTATTCATTAATGACACTAGAGGAATGAAGCTTATCATTAAAGTCATTATTGTAATCATAAGACTACTTTTATTATATTGTACACTTATTTTGTACTAAATTAACTTAAATGATCAACCTGATCATATACATCACGTTTGGTTGATAAGTGGTATGCTCATTGTAAATACTTATACTAAAGGTCAGAAGCACATAGCCTTAAAAGCACATGGTCATTTATATTGAAAATATCACGAAACTAATTCAGGAGCTTGCATAATGTGATCTCTAACATTTCACAGCTCGAGTTCGTTGAGCTCATCTGCATTAGTTGTGTTTATTATGTAAAGCTGTCGTAACGGACTTATGTCTGTTTCATACCAACTTAATCAGTCTCTAGATATTAATGGTCTTACAAAGTTGTTTTTCGCAATTTTAGAATGCTCTATGTTATAAATTGGATTTGTGTTTTAATACAATGTTTTTTTATAGGTTGGTGTCTTTCATATTCCAATATATATTAAATATATCAAAGGTATAGGCATACATATGACGTACCTATTAAAATGTACCTTAAAAATATTATAAATAGAAAAATGTGTGTACAGGTACAATACGGAAAAAATGGAAAGTTCTGCAGGACATAGGTCCCCCATTTAACGCCAGATATCCGGTCCTCCGCTTTGCTCATTTGGAAAATTCTAGAACTTTTAAAATCTTTCTGACGAAGATTGCAGCAGTAAATTAGGCAAGTCCATCACTTAATACTGATTTTAAAAGCCAGTATAAAGAAAAGCAACAGAAGTAAATTCTCAGACTGAAAGACTTCATAAAAGTATTTTATGTATAAACCAATGTCTAACACGAATCCGAGCTTAACGAGATTTTTATAACTTAACGTATCTATGCAAAGACAAAAATGTTTGTAAAAACATATTACGAGTACATTACGACGTCATAACTCCTACAAACATTGCGCATGGTTTTAATTTAGATTATTAGCAAATATCATATTACTTATAAAAGAAAATGGATGTCTGGCAAAAGCTGCGTGGGAGTGACATGTTTGCGTTTATGTTTCTTTATGATAATAATGTGTTGTAAAGAAAGTAACAATACATTAATAAACAAAGCCATTTAAAGAGGATGCAATTATAACACTTGCTTAACAAAACTCGCATCAAGATTACATCATGTAAAATATTTGATAGTCTCACTATTACATTGACGAATAAATTTATCTAATTCACATTTGTGTGTATGGATATGTATTTTTCTGTCTGTATCTCTATTTCTACACTGTCTTAGTCCACTTCTAGACGTACGTCTACACTATTTCATGCAGACGTTCCCTTCCCCGATAATCTGTATAATTTTACAAACAAAAGTATATGCGTATGTTTATTCGACGTTCGTATCCTTAGTACCTCCATGTGCATTGGGCAAATGGTTGTCATATAAAGCTCTACTGTTTATCGATACTTACTTACTTGACTACCCATTTGGTGTTGTGTTTGATACGTCGGCTGCAACATCAAGGGTTCCGGGTTCGATCCCCGGCCAGTACAAACATTTGGGTGGATGAACATGTCTGTTTGTAATGGTCTGGGTTTTTCTATATAATATGTATGTATTTACAAAAAAAAGTAAATAAGTATGTTTATCCGTTGTAGTGCCCATAATACAGGCTTCACGCTTGAGGCTAGAGTGCTGTGTGAATGTCAGTGGATATTATTATTTATATTTATTTATATAATTGTTATTTGTTACAGAATGCGCGCCGGTATTTGGTGGGGCGCCGCTGCGTTACGCTGCTCGCGGTCTCCAGCGCCCTTCGAACTCAGGTACGTTCACAACTTCATAACTAGTTCATACCACTTCCTTTTATTAATTGAACCTCTGTCCAATGACATAGAAAACGGTGACGCAATTCATTACGAACGGGTTGACCGAACAGCAATGGCGTGCACAAATATTATAAGTAGGGTATGCAAAGTGAGTGACACTAATCGATAACAATTAATTTATATTTTTGTCAAGTTAGGTTCTGTTGATGACAGCATCGTCTATAGTTTGAAATCGTAAAAGAAAATGGCGAATAAGTGGAATCATTAAATGTGTTGGCTTTTTCTGGTTGTCTGGACGCAAAGTAGCACTGCTTATTTGCAATATGGAGTTCATCCACTACTGAACAGCAGTATTATCAAATTGTGGTATCGTAATTTGAAATTCCTATTTTATTTACAACCACTTTGATTTGCCATTGTCACGCTAGCGCAGCTGTACGAATTGTGACATTGATTATCAAAATCTGAATGTTATTGATGTATCGATCTGTATATTTCTCGTCTTATAAAAGCGCATTGTTGTAAGATGATGTGATGTTTTCGCATAGCCTTGAAAATCATGCCCACAGAAGACCAGCGTCATAGCTACCCTAAGCTAGACGATAAAGCTGAGTGGCAACCATTTGTTCACAATATGTCAATATTTTTTACGACCATTTGGTGTTGCGGTGAGAGATCGGCTGAACACAAGGTTCCGGGTCGATCCCGGCAGTACAAACATTTGTGTGCATGAACATGTCTGTTTGTAACGGTCTGGGTGTTTTCTATGTATAAATATGTATTTACAAAAAAAAAATTATATAAGTATGTTTATCCGTTGTTGAGTGTCTTACAGGCTTCAGCTTAATTGGGGTTAGATGGCGCTGTGTGAATGTCAGTGATATTTATTTATTATAAAGCGCGTTATTATAAGATGTGATTTTCGATTGCATTAAAAAGATGGTATTTTTTCATTCAACAAGCATGGTGAAGTTCTGCAAAAAATAATTGCGTAAATTATTGAATTCTGAATTATACTTCTTTGAATCATATGCAAAATTTATTTTGTGATGTCTGATATACTCGTAATTGACAAAAGTACAAAACAAAAACAAATAAATGATTTGTATCCTATATTACTAAGTAAAGCAATAAATTACAATAACTAATTTTATATATTCACATAATTATAACAATACTCATTCATTGATTAAGTAACATTATTTTACCGTAATCGTGTTTCCATTTATTGAGTTCAATATACTTAGTTTATTTGAAAGTTATATATTGCACGGTGTATGGTCACAACTTACTTCCGTATTCTAATAAGCGAAATATAAATAAAGAAAGCGTGTTGGGAAATATATGACAAATCAATAGTACAGTATTTTATTACAAATTTTAAAACATTGAGATCTAGGTCTTGGTCTTGGCAATAGTACAAGTAAGGTAATAATGACGGCTTAACTGCTCTTTTCCCACCAAAAAACCTTATTTTCCTAAAATAGAGTCGAAAATCAATGAATTTAATAAAAACTTTATAACCATTAAAGGGTTTATAGCTATACTTAGAACTTACCGATTTTGCCCTTCTACTTGTTACTTTTAAAAGATTCGCGATGCCCCCGTTGCGAGTGTCCTGGGGTGTCATACCGGAATTACCTACCACAACATACTATGTCGGTGGCTCATTCGTGTGGACTGTTGCCTTCCAACCTGGAGAGTGCAGGTACAAATCCCGCCACGTGCCAATTTATTTCCGAAATGTACGTTTATCCGACGCTCTTACGGTAAAGGAAAATATCGTGAGGAAACGTGCGCACGCCTGCGAAGGGATTCAAAGGTTGTGCGTGAAGTCGGCCAATCCACACTGGGCCTGCGTCGATATACCTTTTACGACTACTCTCGTGCCCCTAGGTGGGGATGTTTATAGGCTGATGATGAAGTGAACTGCTCCTTGCTAGCACACTTTCGAGTACTGTTGGCATACCTAAAATAATAATAAAATTTTAATATGCCTGAAGACACATTTTGCTAGCCATATTTTGCTCAGATGCAGATATTGCTGTGTATAACCGAAGGGTTATTTAACAAAATTGTGCAAATCAGTTTTACTGAACTATTGAAACGAAATTTGATTGTGCCAGATATCTGTCAAATCGCTTATTTAGTAGCCTGCGTGAACAACAGGGTCAATTTATTTCCGTTTCAGTCAATGGAATACCAGCTTTATAACTATAATATTAAGGTCGATTTACCATGATGAACGATTGTTTACATTGCCAAACCCTTCATTGTAATAGCGTACACGTTTCGCCCAATGGAATTTGATTTTACGTTAGAATCTATTTGTTCCTTTCAAGGCGCAGGCGTGCATGTAACTTTGTAGCTTTCTTAGTGGTGAAGTAACATGTCATATAATATTTTATGCACCTTGATTCGAGTCAATAATAGATCATAGTCAGAGTCATAATTAATTGATTCAATTTTGGATAAAATACAATTGAAAACATTTTTATATTACCAAAAAAAGAGAAGTAAATTTCGATTAATAAAGTAATGGGATCTATGGTTTAGGCTTGTCAACTTACAAATTATTGTATTCAGGTTCAAGACTTCATTATATAAAAAATATGATGAAGGAATAATTCTAGTTTCACCAAAATTTAATTATCTTTCTATGACATTATTCCCTGCAATTAAAGATTCTTTAATATCAAGCGAAATTACAAAATATATCTACGTAATTAAATAAAACATCATTTAATTATATTGATCATTCAATTCAATTAATTTGTAATGTAACGTCCGCCTAACAAAAACCAGACCAAAAATCTAATTTTATCTTCGGAGGGTGTGATTTCGACTTTTATAAATAGTTGCCTTGGCTAGCATATTATATTCATTTGTATTCTATCCATTTAACCTAGTCATTTAAATTTGATATTCATCGGTGTGGTAATTAGTTTGCCAAAACGATTTCATGCTAATTTATCCAAGGATTAATTAAGCACTATCGATATTGGAACATTAGTCTTGTTATCAAGTAAGTATAGTTGGTAAGATTAATGAGTATTAGACGAGTGTGAGCAATAGGATCAGGTGTCAAAGATTTATAAACACCATAAGGCCTCTAAAATGGTATACAAGTAATCGGCCGCCATATTAAAAATATTGAATGATATATTTTTTGGAATCAGGATAAAAAAAGGGTTCGGATACTTTTAAAGTGTTTGAATTGGATATCTTAGCATCTTAGACCAACAATAAACTAACTTGATGCACAATCACGAAGAAACGTCAACCAAAAAATGACCGAGCCCCATGACACGTACGTATGGTTATCGTTGTATTTAGAGCTATTCATTTAAATTTTGATCTTAACGCGTCACAGAAAGAGTACAAAATCAAAAGCACACTACTATATCACAATGACATGTAGCGAGCGACGTGATTATGAATGAAAATTCTACCCACCTGACGCGATGGGCAGACTTTCGCTGCGGACACTTTTTGAGTGAGATTGTGCATCAAGTTATTTATTTTTAGCTTAGCACAGGAATTTTTCTCAAAATACGTTATTAAGTTAATAAATAATATTATGACTGCGTCTTGGCAAGCATAGTGTAGGACGCCCTCCGGCCAAATTAACCGACGACTTAATAAAGGTCGCTGGTGGAGCCTGGATGAGAAAAGCGGAGGAGCGGTATATTTGGCGCAAAATGGGGGAGAGCTATGTCAAGCAGTGGACTGCGATAGGTTGAGGAAAACGAGCATTACATATTGAGTATAAACAATTCAGCCACTTCTTTGTCGAGTCAAGGCTTAAAATTTATTGAAGCCAAAAAATGTTGATACGTACTTAGTATTATATTTCGGATATCGGCCAGTACAAAGCATTTGTTATCACTTTATCAGGCTCAGCTGTTAATGGCTTTGTAATTGTGAAACGCAACCGGCTCGGTCAACTACCAAGGTTGTTAGGAATTGGTTCATTACTTAACGCGGAGTTAGGTCTTGTTCACGTTGACAACCTGATTTGGCTAACAAGTGCCTATGTTGCAAATGATGAAATAGCATTAATATAATGGTTAAAAATCATAACCATTTGTTGTCATACATACATATATTTGTCTCCTAATTTATATTGTAACCCATAATATTAATAAGGATATAAAGGAATAAGTATGTGATAATAGGAAGACAGACGTCTTCTAATACTAGATACAATTATTGTTCCGGTAAATACCAAAAAATCGTCTTATAAGAAATAATACTATTTCTCAA